>JANHZT010001385.1:82973-97829 GCA_032468215.1 Stegonotus admiraltiensis
TATGTAACGAACAAAGTATTTAATAAGGCTATTTCATTCATTCAGATCTTGGATGTCTTCTGCTTGTGTTCCCTTTAGTTGTTTGAGCAGTGTATATTTTTAAGATACGTTTTTTAAAAGTATGAGACAGGTAAAATATATACAGGAGCCACATCTGGCTCTTAGGCTGCCATCTGACCACCTCTAAATTAGATAAGTTCTACCAAATTAGAAGAGGAATGATGTTCCAATTTTGTAAGACCCTCCTCCTTTGCAAAATTTGTGATTCATCTGCTTAGGGTGGATTCAGATCACATAGCTGCTCATATACTAATTAAATAGGGAAGAGGCTGCTTAGATAGGTACAGGTGGCCACTTACCTACCACAGATGAGAATTGATCAGAGATGACATTCTGCCAAGTGGCAAATTGTCATTCCCTGCAGAGCACATGCTTTGCATACAGAAAGTTCTAGGTTTATTTTCTGACAACAAAGCAGGACTGGGGGGAAAAAAATCCTTTCTTAAATCCTGAAGGCAGCCATCAGTCCTTCTGCATAATGCAAGACCAGTTGAAAACAGTGGCCAAATTCAAACACAATGGCTTCCCATGGGGTCAATCTAACTTGAAGTAGACTTTCACTTGAACAGTGGGACGTGCCTTCCTTCGTCTTCCCTAGATCAGCTGTAGAAAGTTCTCTAATTTCTGAAACAGACTTTAGCTGTTTGTAAATAGAGGATGCATCTATTTTATTGATGGATTGTATCATCGGGTAGATATCACAAGAAATGACATTATATCTTTAGCTTCATAAAAATAAAAATGAAAGTGCTTTTCTGGTAGCAATTCTGTCAGTCATTCTAGGCAAGGCAAACCACCATCTCCTTTTACATTTCACAACCCAGCAATAAAAAACATGTACCCATCAAGCTACTGCAGCAGGAATAGGATTTACCTTAAGACTCTTGTTTGTACTTTTCTAGGTTGGTTTGCCTATTTTTTGTCTCACATTCTATTTCCAAAGATAAAGTAACAGGAAATAAGCGAACATCATGGGGAAACCCTAGGGCAGAAATAGCTCTAGAGAAGAGGGAAGTAGATCTCATCATGATTTTGCAGCTAGCTGGATCCTGTAGTGTCCCAATTGAAAATGAATAGTTGGTAGACAATCCTCTTTGCTCAGGGAAGGGGAGTAAAAGTGTTTGAAACTGACAAACGTTGGAAAATGGGTGAATAAACAACAAAATCCCTACTGTATTCAAGACTTTTATTTTCTGCACGTGCAAGGAAAAGCAATGGTGTTACACCTTGACGGATTCATGTATTTCACCATACTGTTCAAGCAAAATAGTGAGAAGCATCCCCTCTTTGTTCACACATAAGCTAGTAGAGCTCTGCTTCCTCTTGATTTATGGAAATCTGAAGAGGAGTTGGTGTCATTTGTTTTGTTTTGGAGGGGATGGGTGGGAGACAGATCAAACATGAAATCAGGAAACAAAGTGTTAATGGAGAAAGCTAAAGACTGGGAAATAAATGGCTACAGTGGAAGCAAACTTGTAACCAGACACTTCTGATCACACCCAGAACAGGTCACTTGACCGAGTTTCTAAGGCAATGGATGTCAAAATATATTACTTTTTTATGCAACTCGAGCTGGAATATGAGCACCTCAGTTGTGTGCTAGGAATGAAAGATTACACCTTCAGACCCAGGAGGGAAGAAGGAACGTTGTGTTTCAAACTTTGGGTTATTACATATATTCACTAACCTTAGTTCATTGATCACAGTACAGGTAGTCCTCAAGTTACAACAGTTCATTTAGTGACTGTTTGAAGTTACAATGGCACTGAAAAAAGTGACTTATGAGCATTTTTCACACTTACGACCACTGCAGCATCCCCGTGGTCATGTGATTTACAGAAGTCAAAGGAGAAGCCAGATTCATTTAACAACTGTGTTACTACCTTTAACAACTGCAGTGATTCACTTAACAAATGTGGCAAGAAAAGTCGTAAAATGGGGCAAAACGACAAATTTCTCACTTAGCAACATAAATTCTGGGCTCAATTGTGATCGTAGGTTGAGGACTACATGTACATCACAAAATAGTACATGATTCCAACTAATATGTCTTTTAATGACTTAGGTTGCATAAAAGACCTAGGTTGTCTTTTATGTTTACTGTTTTCATATCTCGGCAACTAAAAATGGAATAAAACTATTAAGAGTTAAATCTTTTTACTCTGTCTAGGAAGGTTAAGAGTTTTGTGCTTGTTTTATATCTCAATAAGCCATCATTGATTTATTTGGCTTTGGAGCAAACTCAATGGTTATTCTTAAATTAGGTTATGTTTAGCAGTTAGAGTTCTGGTTCTGCCTTAGGCACAAAGCCATCTGGGTGACTTCAGCCAGTCATTCTCTCAGCCCTAGAAAGGAAGCAAGGGCAAACCACTTCCAAAAAAACCCTTGCCAACTTGAAGGCACAAAATAAGCGCATCTAAGCTACAGGACTGGAAATAAATCTCAATATGCCAAAATACACTAGACTCCTGCTATTATTATTACGATTTTACTAGTTAATAGGACATTTTAAGAATTTCCCCGCCTGTTTTTCCAGCCGCTTTGGATAAAGGAGAGGAGGTAGGCAGCATTCTTTTCAAAAGAAGTAATCCGAAGCAACCAATCCAGAACGTTGGAGCAAGAGAATTTGACTGTTGCCGAAAAGAAGTTTTCGGGCTTGTTTAGTATAAAGCAAAAACTTTTGCGCGTAAACCTGGAGTGGTTACAAAAGGTTCCCTTCATTGTCGTGAAAACAAACAAGCCCAGGACTTCATTTTTTCCCCGTATCTGCCTTCCTTATAACCCAAAGGCTTAAAGGCTGCGAACCGGTCCAGAAAGCACACTCCGCCCTCCTTCTCTTTGAGAGGCCCAGCGGGACTTGTTGCGTTGGGTTTGCGGGTGCGCCCCTCTTCCGGAATTCAGCGCAGGGCGAGCGAGGCGAGGCGGCACGGCGGACCCTTTAAGTTCCAGGCAGGGCTCGCTTGCTGGGTGGGAGCAGTCAGGAAAGCAACACCCACCGACCCACCCACACCCCCAAACGCCGACCTTTGGAGCGATGCCGCAGGGCTGAGCCGCCTGGCGGGAGGAGAGGCGGGAGGAACGAGAGAGCGAGAGCCGGGGAGGCGAGCGCGCGAGAAGGGGCGGGAGTTGAAGTTGCCGTACTGAAGTGGCGGCGGAGAGGCCCGGAAGAGAGAGGAAAAGCGGGGTGGGAAGAAGAAAGAGTCGCCAGGCCGGGCATGGGGCGCGGCGGCGGCTGCGGTTTGCTGTAGCCCTAGGCTCGGCCTGCGAGAGCTTCCTTCTTCCTCCCGCCCCCGAGGAGAGCAGTCTGAGGAGGAGGGCGGGGGGGTCTGTGCTTTTCTATGTCTCCTTGCTGGGGTCGCCCGGGGCTATCGCTTCCCAAGCTCTCGCATCTCTGGGTTCCTGTTTAAGAGGGGGTGGGGGAGGGTTGCGCGTCCAAAAGCGGGAATCCGAGAGGTTGCTCAATCCCTCCCAGTTACAGAGTTGGCTTCGGGCGGCACTTTCTGCAGATTAAACCCAACCATCCTCTCTCTCCGCCTTGAGAAACTTGTGTGTGTGACCTTTGTTGCCGTTTTGCTTCCCTCCAAGACGAGGGCTGAGTGGTTTCAAGCTTGTCTTTGCCTGCCAGGCCTCGGTCCTGCCCTTTCTGAGGAATTCTGGCTCCCTGTCCCCCTTTCTCTTCCTTGTTTCCTCCCCTCTTCCCGCAGTGTCAAAACATAAACACCTGCTGTCGCCGAGAGTAGTTTACCTTTCTCTTCGGGAGTTTAGAGTTTGCTCGAGTTTTGCATTTCAAAACAAGGTCCCAATTTCTGCGAGACTGTTTGGTACTTCATCACCCCACCCCCACCCCCCTTCCTGAATGTGCCATTTTTTAAAAAAAGAATCCTCATCTACTTTTGTTTTTATTTGGATGAGATGAAAGTGACAGTTTGTTTTGGCAAGACGGGGATTGTAGTTCCCTGTAAAGATGGACAAATCCGGGTTAGAGATTTAACTCACCAGGCTCTACAGAGGTACCTAAGAACCAAAGAAAAGGTAAGCATTGACTTCTGCTGTAACACACTGTAGGCAAAGTCACCTGTACTTAACTATTCCTTGTGCAGGGTGATTGGCTGCATCTTTCCACTGCATGCATAGGCATTTTGAATGGGAAAATCTATTCTTGAGTTTTTTATGCAAAAGTTGCTAATATCAGAAATGGCACTAAATAGGTTGAGATTGTGAAACTTCATCTTTTCTCTCTCTGTGTGTATCACATCTTTAATATCTGATAGTTGATTCACCTTTAAATCTTAGTATTTGATACAATTAGGAGTGGGATCAGACTTAGATATCCAGATCTCATTAGTTCTGTCTGTGGTACTTACCAATCATTAGTCAAACTCAAAAGCAAGAGACCAGAGAAGTATTTTGTAGAACTCTGGCAAATAACAGTTTTGTGAATAACAAAATTTGAGGGATTGGATGTAGAGCATTATATCACTCAGTGTTTTATTTAATGTCACTGTTGACCAATTATCAGAAATGGATTAAACTGGAGAATGTTATTCTCTGTGAAAAACCTAAACATCTACATTAATGTAGTTATACCATTTACCAGAATCCCAAGAGTGTTCTTCAAAAACATTCCCTGTTGAGTGATTACTACTCCACCTACAACATTCAGGTCCTCTTTTCCTGATCTCATGTCTTCTTAAATAATGGATTGCAATTTCTTGTTTATCTCAGTGATTGGAGAAAGCCCAAATAGAAACAAGAAGAGTCAGCCATTCTGAAGCTTCCATACTAATGTGTTTGGCAATCTCTAAAAAAGCATGATTTTGTGATTGTGTTCTTTCTATTTTTATATTACAAGCTGTGTGTGTCAATTCTATTTTCTTCCTGTCACTCCCTTAAATTGCACAAATGGTGCAAACCATAATTTTTATTGACATCTGGATCTTGTTTCTTCCATATTATTGATAGTATTTTTAACCTGCCCACTTGATGAGTTGAATGTGCAATAAGGATGTACAGTACTTTAGCTTCAAAGGCAAAGGGAACTTCAATACTGGGTTGCCTACATAGTACCTGCCTCTAACTAACTAAAGCATCCATGTATTTTTCTGTACTCATGAGGTTACCCTCTGCAGCTACAGGGAAAATATGATTTAAGGTACTACAGCTAGAGGCTGTTGGTATGCCCCTGCATGTTCCAAGCGTCTTTTTGCCTTTAAATTTGAAGTCCTGTGTAGTGCCTACAAGTCCCCAAATTTTCAGACAGTATGCCTATCAGAGCCACAAAATTATGAATTACTACTTTTGATAAATGAAGAGTTACAGTGACAGTTGTTTTTTTAATGCAGAAAATTCTGCTCATTTTCTCAGTGACCTGTCTGAGCTATTTTAAGTACAGTGAATAAAAAGTGAAAGTGTGGTCACTGGTCTGGAATTAGTGGTTGTAACCCATAAATCTGGAGTCTGCCTCATGATTCCTGTGGTAGAGCATACAAAAGTACAGTTGTTCATATGCAAATCGTCTTCAGAGTCTTGATATTGAAGTGAATGTATTTGTGGTAATTTGTCTTTACCAGACTGTCACCAGAGTATAACTTCAATATGTAAATTCTGTCTAAGTAAAATGTAAATCAGGTACTCTCAGAGTGTTTATTTTTACTGTTCTGTAAACATCATGCAACTTAGACACCTGATTTTGTGCCATACACCAATTTAGAATTGAGCTGATTGCGGGAACATTTTCTTCTTGATGATGATGTGTATTCTAGATAATATTTTATCAAAAAGATCCCCTATACATGGAAATCATTGAGAAAGAATTTAGGAAAAACTCCCAAGCTAGTAATTCTTGGCACCTTATACTTACTTTGCAAAAATAATAATGAAATATTTTTATACAGAACAGCACATTGAATTTGTTCCAGTATAATAGGAAGCCACATGCTTTTGTATTCTGATCAGTGCTACTTTATTGCTCTTCCATGGCTTATCTTTTCAGAGTGACTATCTAATTCCAGAATGTCTTCATAATTTAGTTCAGTATTAGACCTGAACTGGAATTCATGTCTTATTGCTTTCTTTTTGGGTCTGAATTTCTTCTTAGTTTGTTAGGAGAGAATCAAAAAGAGGTATGATGGAATATGACGTGTAAATCAGACATGCACAATCTGAAGTTTTAGTGTTACATGCAGTCCCCAAATGTCTTGAGCACAGGCCTGTGCAAACCTCCAAAAGTGATTGCCAAATTATAGTTTTTAATGTGGAAGGGAAGTTAGTACATATTTTATTGGAGAGAGATCATATTACCTGCATTTAATATTGAGGACAGTTGCTCATGAAATACAGTTAGATTGTTTTTGTTTTTTACCCTGCTTTTTTCCTCAAAAATCAAGGATGGTTTTAGCAGAGAGAGAAAACAATTCACCACCTCTACTGTAAATCTATTGTTGATAATGGTTACCTGAATTTTTACCTCTTCCACTGACAAATCTAGTGAAACTTTCAAAGATTTTTCTTGGCACTGCCCACTGGAAGGTGGCTTTTGACATAGCATGCAAGGCCTGACGTGATCCTTGTGTTGCTGGAAGTTGTACATCTGCATTTTACTTGTGTAAACTTTAAATACTTGCCTTATAATTCTAATATTAATATATTAAAGTGTTGAATGAACAAGTGTTGAAACAGGAGGCTGGAAAGTCTGGTACAATCTTACATTTCTGTGAAACTTATAGCTCTCTTAGAAACTTGTTCATTGCTCAGTTGTGTCAGGTATTACCAAGTTTAGTACACCTTTTTTCTTGCAAATTATCTGTAAAAATAAAAATATTGGTGTGAAATCAAGAGTTATGGATGGGGATTGTGTTGGGTAGATAATTAAATTTTACTCTTGAGCAGTATTTTCAGAGAGGAAAAATGAAGACTTAGTTTCTTCTGCCTTTGATAAATGTTTTGAGTTATTAGTACATAGTATCTGAAGTGCCTAATTATTTATCTCAAGCCTGAATTGACACTAGCAATTACTTCATAGTAAAGCAAATATTCAGATTCTTCAGTTTATTTCATCCGGCAGTTACAGAATTTGAAAGAAACATTTTTCAATTTGTTAGGTCATATTTATAATGTATGAGGTTCTTCTGTTTAGCTAGGACTCCCAGGTCAATCTTTTTCCTATCATATATCCTCTGTGAGCAGAAATTTTAAAACAGACATTTTATACTTTAAAAGAGACACGAGGGAATAAACTGGGATTTATAATATAACAGAATACTTCTACAATATTGGGGTGACAGATCCACTTCTAAAAACAATGTCAGTTGTTACATCTGGTGTAACAAGGTGTGCCTTAAGTTAACATGTTATAGATCTATAGATAAAGTTGGGGAAAACCTACTGTACTCTGCCTTCTATGACACAATGTGATTGAGCAAATCAGCTGCTTGGAGAAGTCTGTTATACAGTATCATTAATACTGATACTTTTAAAGGTTTTGCATAAAGAAAGTGATGTTGACAATTCTCTTCAGCTGTAGCCTTGCTTCTGTTTCAGAGATTGTGTCTAAAGTTGAAAGGATATTTAACTTCTGTTTAAAATGCAAACTTTTCAGGTAGTTGGAGAGAAATGTATGATTTGAGGTGCATAGTTGTATAAAAGAAAGCTTGATGAAGAATCCTAGGATTATTTCAGTGGTGAAATGTAAAATTTGTTACTACTGGTTCTGTGGGCATGGCTTGATGGGGGGGTAATGTGACTGAGTGGGTGTGGCCACCTTTTTTTTTACTTTTAAAACCATTTTTTCTACAACCTCTTCAGCTGAAATGCTTTTAAAAGCCTCTGACGATCCCAGCTGAGTTGCCTGATCGTCAGAGGCTTTTAAAAGCCGCACAATCATCAGAGGGTTTTTTTGTTTTACTTTTAAAAGCATTTTTTCGGCCGAAGAGGTTGTAGAAAAAATGCTTTTAAAAATAAAAAAAATAGTTTCTGATGATTACATGGCTCAGCTGGGCATGGGGGGGGGGCAGGGATTTTTGCTACCGGTTCTCTGAACTACCCACCACCATTGCTACTGGATCGGTCCGAACCAGGAGCATTTCACCCCTGGATTATTTCTATTTGTAGCCTACTTTTTAAGAATAAGAATCATAAGGAATGCCTCCATCTTATTTTAAAATAAGGTTTCCATCCAATTAAGAACAGCAGTGGTGACACAGTGGTTAGAACACAGTAGTGCAAGCTAACTCTGCTCATAGCCTGGAGTTCAATCATGATGGGTCTCAAGGTTAAGTCAGCCTTCCATCCTTCTGAGGGCAGCAAAATGAGGACCCAGATTGTTGGGGGTATACGCTGATGTTATAAACCACTTGGAGAATGCTGTAAAGCACTATGAAGAGGTATATAATTCTAAGTCTAGTGCTAAGAACTAAAAGTATTGTACTTTAGGAGATAATCTTATTTGTAGAGAAGTTGGTTTATTGAAATCTATGAGTCACTTTTAAGATTTATTTTGCAATGCTTTTCTTAAATAGCCACAGTTTTGTTAAAACTCCATCAAGCATGGAGAAATTTATCTATTGATTATATGTGGACTGCTACATTGTTAAAACGGAAAGATTTTAAATCTTTAACTTTTGCAAAAGTGTACATTTCTGTGAGATCAAAGCAGCTCACCCAGATTGCCCAACTCCTATTTAAAAATGTGGGGGGAAATGAAGCATTATGATTACGGATTCCTTCATGTGTTCTGACATTCCTCAATTTCGCAGATTTTCTTAAGGAAAAGTTTCAGAGACATGAAGAGTGCATTAGTCAATAAAATGCCAGGCACTGATCCATTTTTGCTGATTGGCTGGAAGTTTTTTTGCAGTGGCCAGGTGGAAGTTAGCAAGAGCCAATTAATATATTTCCAGGAAGAGAAAAAATCATTTTGGGAATAACAAAAAGTCTGCACACTAGAGATTAAGCTGCTTTAAAGAAAAAAAAATGTTTCAAATTAATCTATTCTTGATGAATGTAACGATCACTGATATTTTGCAGATGAGTTTAATAACAAGGCTTGGGTTAAAACAAATGGTATGTTTATGAAAGACTGTGTCATCCTTGCCATGACAGATTTTTTTTTTAAAAGCCTTGTCTGTGATATCTAATCTAACACAATCAGAGATTTGTATTCATGATTTGGGGCTTTTGTTTTGTTTTTATTTAGAGGAATAAGGATTTTGCTATAACCTGTAATCCAATTAGAGACACTTCATGCATGCAACCAACTTAATACTTCATGATTATAATTTATAACTGATTTTGCAAACAGTTAAAGAAAACTAAGATGATTAGCAGTAGTTAACATGGATTTTATAAATACAGTGCCAAATCAACCAATGGATTTTGGAACAGACAACTAGTTTTTCATTGCAAATGCAAACAACTATACTTATTTCAAATAATTGAATTTTAGGATTGAATTGCAGGCTACTTTTAGGTAGCTGGCAGTCTATGCCCCTTTTACAAAGTGAAGCTTTGATTAAAATAACCCTAATAGTTGGCTTAAGGATAGAGGTGAAATTTGCAGAAATGTGTTTCAGACGTATAAGTTTGATAGACTGTTGAATTTTTGATTAGCATTCTGGTACATTTCTAAATCAATATCATGTGTTTGTGCAAATGTGTAGAAAAAATTAATGGTTGTAATAACTAATATTTTAATAATTTATTTTAGATTAACATGGATTGAAGTTTTTTGCTTGTTCTGCAAGAGTGATGCTTAATTTTCCTGATGGACAGGATTATTATATGCCATAGCAGTAGTAACTATGAGCTGAATTTTTACATGTGCTTATTCAAACATATGCAGAACTATGTACTCTCCTATCTGTCTAAATACAAATTTATCCCTTTCTAAATCAGAGTTCATTAACAATTCTCTAATTTGCCTCTGGTGCATCAATATATTTTCTTGAATAGAAAATCTTAATTAAGCTGTACAACACTCAAATTTGCTCATCATGACAAGCATATTAATAAGCTCAAGTATCACTTTTGTATATCAGTGCCTCATGGTACAGTGAGAATTATGGATGATTACTTGTCAAGTTTACGAGAGAACTCAGACTATAAATCATAGACAGGGGCCTATATAATTGAAAGGCGATTTCGTAGCATGGTATTAAAAAGAACTAAAACCTTAATGTGCTACGCATATCAATTTCTTCTGTAGGGACTATAATATTAGGGGAACTTGGTTTCCTATAGTTATCACTGCTAAACCACAATTACTTCCCTTTTTGTCTGTGACATATATTTTTTTCTTTCACTTCTGTGGCTTTCTTTTCTCATTTCTGACAGTTTTATGTCTGCTAATAAAGTTAAAGCTTATTTTTTATTAATAACCTAAAATATATTTTAAAACTGAGGTAGAGTTGGTAATAATGAAAAATAGCTGACAGTTATTGTCAAAATGAAAAACTGCAATGTATGTGCTGAATTCAGAATCTAAAAGTTGGATTTACCAATGCAGGTTTCTTAGTGTCTTCTATTAGCCCTCCTTGCGCCTGTAAAAACTTTTTGTGAAAGGCCTAGGTACAATAGGTACAGTTTCTCTCCTGTTTCCCTACAACATCAATCCTGTGGGTTGGTTGAGCTGAAAGTGAACAACCCAAAATCCTCAGTGAGCTGCCATGTCTATGGGTGAACTTGAAAGCTGGGTATCCATCCGGCTCCAAAAATATTATTAATATTTCCCTTCCCCGTCTCTCTCTCTTTTGAATGCTGTGGGCTTAAGTATCTCATTCCCATTACATTCAACTTTTTATTTCTCAACTGACACTTGATATAATAAAATGGGCAGGAGCATGTTCTTCTACTGTATGTAGTCATTTTATTTCAATAAACACTAATTTCTAAAAACTGATTTCCTAATGCTTTGTTCTAATGCTTTGTAAATATTTGGCCATTTTAACATTTCTGCATTTTCCTGTCTTTAGTAAGCATTAAAATATGAAAAACGTGTAGTCAGATTACTGTTTCTATTACATTCACATATATATCTGTATTTTATAGCATTACTTATTTGCATTGAAAAATACATAGATGCACATTATAGCTTAGAATTCCCAGAGGGAAAAACAATTTTTGAATTGGCTTCATGATCTTTATTCTCTGTGCACATGTGTTGTGTATATGTGTGTGTGTGTGTGTGTGTGTAAAACAGCTGTACCCATAGAATGAATAGGCATTAAATAGGCTGGATTCAACCTCTGACCTATTTTCTTTTTAAAAAGGCTAAAGAATAGATAATATGAGAAAGCATATCATCTGCAGATGTTTAAATGCTTGATGTGCTTTTATGTTTCACTGTCATTCAGCAATGAATGCAGTGATTGTGTTCTCCTACTTTGTGGGTTGTGACACAATCTCTTACATTCAGTTTTTTGATTGAATGATGCTTGGCTGATTAAAGAAGGTATTTAACAATGCCACTACCTTGGTAATGCAGCTATATATGTTAAAGGTTATGAACAAAATAGGAGCTCATTGTTGCCTTGAATATAATAATGATAGGTTTAGATTACTTTCCTAGGAAAATAAGAGAACAGCTCTGGATTTATTGGGTGTATAAAATAGAAGACTATTAAATAATTACAGTAATTTTTAGTTTACCTTAATGTTAGTAATATTTTATTTCCACAATCTGAAATAAAAAACTAAAATCATTAAATGCTGAAATAATGTACAAGGTCACGTTTAAAATATGTATTTTGACACCTGTTATGTAAGCTAAGATAGCAGTCAAATGTAACTTTCTAAGAATTAACATTTTGTTTGTGCTAAAACATCTGCTTAAATAATACCCATTTTAATTGTTTTAAGAAATTTTAAGCAGTATTTGTTAGTCTTTGTGGCTTTTAGGTGGGTTGTTGTTTGATGCTTGGCTTATTTCTATAGCTTTATGCCAATAGGAATTCAGTATTTCTTGTTTCATTGCTTAACTGAAGATTAAAATGTATTATAATGTGAAATTACATTACGAAAATTTAAAACATGTAATTTTGCTTGCTGAAGTAACTATCGCGTACCTGCACATACAGAGGAACTCGGCAGGAAATTAAAAACAATCTCTGAAGAGAAATATAAGGCATTTATGTATAACTTACAGAGTTTGATGAAAGATGGGGGCTTTATTTATTTATATCTCACCTTTATTATTTTGCAAATAACTCAAGGCAGCAAACGTGGCCAACACCCCTTCTTCCTCCTCTTTTCACCACAATAACAACCCTATGAGTTGGGTTGGGCTAAGAGAGTGGCTGGCTCAAAGTCATCCAACAGGCTTTCATGACTAAGTGGGACTTGAACTCATGATCTCCCACTTTCTAGTCTGGTGCCTTAATCACTGGATTAAACTGGTTCTCTATATAAATAATCTAAATAACTGGCTCTTATATACATATTTTTATCATATTTATGTTATATTCATATTATATTTATATGTATAAATATAAATCATATAAATGTTCTAAATAAAATAGAAATAAATAATAAATAATTATTAAAAATGAAACACTGAATCATAACCATTAGAATAAGTGTCTGTCATACTGTTAAATTTTCCTAAATTTAAGGCAAATAAGGACCAGTTTTAACAATGTGGTGCATCCAATTATTGAATGTGACACAGGGAAAATATTTTTCTTAGTACATGATGTAACTACCAAGATGAATTATTTATTTATGTGGCTACCCAATTCAAAACAACTCTGAGTGGCATATAACAAAGATGAAACAAATATATACATGTGTTAATAATCAGGCAAATTCCATAACCATTGTTAACCCTGCCAAAGTCTAACCTCTTTAAAAGTTGCAACTGGTATCCAGAATTGTTGTCTACAATACATCACTGAGTTGTACTTAAAAAAAAATCAAATGGTCTTTCTATAACCTAATAAATTATCCTGATTTAAAACAGGGTTTAAAACAATTTTGTTTTAATAACTACAATTTCTATTATTTTTGCCCCATGATTTGATGGAAATAATTTAAAAAACCCTTAGGAACACCATCTAACGTCCCGAGAAGACTTATATAACCCTGCAAACTGCCATCTCAGGTTTGTTCCTTGTGCTATAGAATTAATTACCTGGACAACTTGAAAGGAGGTATATCTTTCAAAGCCCTATAAGATGGTATATTTAATTAACATGTGTTCAAGCAGTCGTCTTCTTCCAGTGGCAATTGGGACTGGAATTCTATAGCTAAGTGATATGGTCATAAAACATGACAGCATTGCTTAATGACAGCAATCCTGGTTGCCATCATTAACCAAATCTCATGTCGTTATGTGGCAGGGACAATCAAAGACATTGGGAAACCTGGCAGGAAGTTACAAGTCACTGGTACACATATAGTAACTGAGGGAGCAAGGGGATGCGTAGAGATGCATGAGGTGTAGGTTAGGAAGGATGCTTGACGGTGTATGTGAGAAATGTGGGTCGGGGAAGGTGTGAGGAGCACATAAAGGGTATTATGGGAGCTAAGAGTGCACAAGAGTGGAGGATGCACAGGTTAGGGTGGGTGTGCAAGAGTGTTTTGGGGTGTGCAGGAGATGCAACATGGGTCAGGAGGATGTGTGAGGTTGCAGGGGAAGAATTGGATAACTTGCTGCAGCCAACTTTGCATGGTCATATCACTACACCAACTTACCATGGGAGAACTGGCTGTGACCAACTCGCTATGGGACAACTCGCTGTGGGAGAATTCTACGAGGGATAGCTCAATGTGGTAAATACTATCCACTATTTCTTTGACATTATTTCCATTGACAAAAGTGTAAATAAGGTAGAAGAAACAGTGATGGATAACATTTATCCCACATGAATTGTTATCCCACATGGATTTTTCTGTGGCAAGTTGTCTTGGGGCAAGTTGGGCATGGCGAGTTGTCCTAGACCCTACAGGGGAGGGTTGATGAAGGGTATAGGAGAGTATATGTGAGAGACACAGTGCGGGTTAGGGAGGGTTTATGAGGCTGCAAGGGGTTGTGCAAAAGATGCAGGTGGATTGGGGAAGGTGCAAGGGAAGATTGGGAAGGATGCATGAGGTGTGGTGCAGGTTGAAAAGGGTGTAAGGAAGGTGAGAGTTGGGAAGTGGCCAGCGTGGTATGATCACAGAGAGGCTGTGGGAAAGTGCAAGGATGAGACTTACCCCAGCAACCTATCTTCTCTGCTGTCTTCCCCATTGATTTTTCTGTGGAAGCCAGGAGGAACGGTTGCAGATAGTGACCACCTGATTGTGGGGCATTAGTGTGAACAGGTAGTGCCCAGGTTGCAATCATGTAATTCCTGTGGGGGTGGTGAGATGACTCAAATTCCAAGGACTACTTGCCATAATTTGTTCAGCACTGTGGTAACTTTGAATGGTCACTGAATGGATGGTTGTAAGTCAAGGGAACAATATTTTTTTTTCTTTGTTGTAGTGAGCTTTATCTCATGTTGATAATGCAAGTATTTGTGGATTTGCAATCGTATGATATCCCCACCCTTTTAATTGATTTTACATGCCTATATGCTCTAAGTCAGTGATGGCTAACCTTTTTGCTATTGCATGCCAAAAGCGGGGGGAGCGCGGGGGAGGTCACACACATGTGTGCCCACATCCATAATTTTATGCGCCTTCCCCATGCTCCCCCTGCTTTTGGCACACGATGGCCCAGTGGGCCCGATAGGCCCATTTTTCACTCTCCCCAGGCTCCAGAGCCTTTCTAGGAGCCTGGGGAGGGCAAAAATGGCCTTCCCCACCCCCTCAGAGGCCCTC
>JANHZT010001385.1:165751-181418 GCA_032468215.1 Stegonotus admiraltiensis
GCCCAGCCGGAGAACCTGCTGTCTCATGTCAGCACGGAACCCAATTGCAATTTGTTGTACGACTTGAGTGCTGACATACACGAGGACTGGTCTCATTTTCCTTTCACAGGAACATCAGCACAACATCCGATCCATGGTACGTGAGGTCAGGTCACTCCACAGGACACCGCTCCTACTTTCCCAGCTGTTGCGGCAAATGATCTTTCTATCAATTGTTCCTTGGGCAAGACTACACTCTCGCCCTCTTCAGTGGCTTCTGTTGCTGAGCCAGAGAGCGGGCATCAGCAACTCCAATGTCCGAATCAGGGTTCCACCGAAGGTACTCTCTTCCCTCAACTGGTGGATATCCATGGCTCTAGAAAAAGGATCTTCCTTTCTCGAGCCTCAATGCCTCATTCTCACCAAGAACGCCAGTCTCTTCGGCTGGGGCTCTCACTTCAACGGTCAGATGACACAGGGTTGTTGGACACCAGAGGATCTTCTCCATGATATCAACTGGCTTGAACTGCGAGCGGCCCATCTAGCTCTCCGACACTTCCATCGCCAGCTCTCCAGCCATCATGTGCTGATCAGGATGGACAACATCACAACAAAGGCCCACATGAACCGACAGGGCGGAACACGATCCAAGGCCCTCATGAACGAGGCTGCACAGCTGGGGTCTTGAGCAGAGAGGCACCTTCTTTCCCTACAGGCAGAGCACATAGCGGGCTCTTCCAATCTTCAAGTGGACTGGCTGAGCAGGACAGACATAGATCCAGCAGAGTGGCAACTGCATCCCGATCTTTTCTGTCAAATTGTCCTCCACTGCGGCCAACCACAGATGGACTTGTTTGCCAGCCTGACCAATACTCAGCTGCCTATCCAGGTACTGGACCCCGAAGGCGGAGGGGACCGACGCCCTCCACTGCAAGTGGCCCCCAGGACTTCTCTACGCCTTCCCTCCAATACCTCTCATTCCATGGGTCGTGCGGAAGATCCTGGAGGAAAAGGCAGAAGTCGTTCTCATTGCCCCGTATTGGCCACTTTGTCCCTGGTTCATGGATCTCAGGGAGCTCTCGATGGACAGTCCATGGAGGATCCCGCCAGATCAGATATCTCTTCTACAAGGGGCTGTCCACCATCCAGATCCCCAATGGTTCCAGCTAGCCACCTGGCCAGGAGATCCTGAGGAAGGAATGTTTTTCGACCAAGGTGATTTCCACGCTTCTTGCCTCTCACAGAAAATCCACCACTCAGATCTATGATGCCACCTGGTCTTCCTTTCAACGATGGTGTGCTCCTTCTGGCATTGACCCTACATGCGCTTCCATTCCGCAGGTGCTAGACTTCCTTCAAGCGGGCCTCAAAGCCGGCCTGGCAATCAACACCTTGAGATGACAAGTCGTGGCTCTGGCGACAGTTCTCCCCTGCAAAGACCACAGTTTGTTATCACATCATCCTCGTGTACGTTGTTTTCTTTGGGGAGCATCCAACCTCTGTCCTCCCACAGTACACAGATTCCCCTCCTGGGACCTTAGCCTAGTACTTCAGTTCTTAATGGGCTCACCTTTTGAACAATTATCCTCTGCCAGTCTGAAGTTCCTCACTTTCAAGGTGGCCTTCCTGATTGCAGTCACTTCCGCTCGTCAAGTATCCGAGCTGGCGGCCCTCTCCACTTGTGGGGATCTGTGCATCTTTCATTCTGATCGTATGATTCTTCGACTGGACCCCACCTTCCTTCCAAAAATCAACACCTGGTTTCACAAGGCCCAGGAGGTTGTGTTACCCGACTTCTGTCCCAATCCTGTTCACCCCAACAGACGATGCTGGCACTCCCTGGATGTATGTCGAGCACTCAAGAAATATATTGCTAGGACAGCGTCCTTCCGTAAAACAGAATCCTTGTTCGTCTCATTCCAACCCACCTCCCTTGGCACAAGGGTATCTTCTTCCACCATTTCTTGCTGGCTCAAGGCGTGCATTACTTTGGCTTACAAACGTAGAAACAAGATGCTTTCTGGACGCATTACGGCATGTTGGACATACAACGCTGCTACCACCGCTGCCTGGGCCACCCAAGCATCCCTCCTTGAGATTTGCAGGTCTCCCACATGAACCCGGCTGACATCCTTTATTTGGCATTACAAATTGGACAAATTTGCTTCGGCTGAGGCCACCTTCAGTCGCAGAGTCCTTCAACAAGTCCTCCCTCTGGGAGGTCTGTCCGCCTCCTCTGTATCTTCCCTCCCTAGGGATATTTAGCTTGGGTATATCCCATTCAATGGACTCTCTAAACAGCGCAAGGGAGAATGAACATTGGACTTACCTGAAGGTTCTTTCTCCTTGCACTGTGTGAGAGTCCATACCCTCCCTTTTCTGTCTTTTTTCTACTTTACTTGTGTTTTGTTTTATTGCGATCAAGTCACCTGGTTCTTCAGATCCAGACCTCGTTGCCAAACTGGGATAAACAGGAAGAGGAGGCGTGTTTATTCAAATTTTTCCTCAGTCTCGAACCAATCAGACAAGATATAACCTATTCAATGGACTCTCACACAGTGCAAGGAGTAAGAACCTTCAGGTAAGTCCAATGTTCATTTTCTTCATGGTTTCCATTTTCTAGATAGTGCTGATAGTTAATTTGTTTTAATAAGACAATAGGACTAGACATTCAAGAGACATTCAGCAAAATGAGCCTCAATTAACAATAACATTGAAAAATTATGAGTACATATGTAAAAATATGCTGTTTAAAATGTTGATGTACATAAAGCTGAATGCTTTAATGTTTGAACCCTTAACCGAACTGAAGAATTAGTGCATTTTATAGAACAAGATACATCTACCAATAGTTGTTATTATATTATTGTGGCATCAACATGTGTTGGAAAGCAAAATGTGTAGTTTACCAGGCTCAATGAGTTAATATGCTGGGAGAATCTAGATTTGGGAGAGTTTGGAGATTAAACAGAAGAATGTGACAAAGGAATTTGGGTGTGGTGTTAAGGATTGTCAGGTCTTTGTGCAAGAGGGAACAACTAATCTTATTGACATTCAAGAAGTAGGCTGGCAGCATGTTGGAACTGGATGGCAAAAATGCATTAAAATGTGGTCTTTAGAAATATGGATGGTCTTGTTCAATATTAGGAACTTTAAACCTCCCTCCCCATGATTTTACATTTTATAGTTCTAATTAGATGTAGAATGGCAAACTAATATAAAAGAGGACCTTCTATTAAATTCCGTTAGTAGTTCATACTTTGTTATTTATTAGATTTACATTCTGCCATCGTAATCTGCTATTGAATTAATATTTTATAAAACTATGTAATTACTAATTTTATTGTGCAGTCACATTGTGCTGCTAAAAAGGTTGAGAAGTGTACATTCTATCTTATATCTACATCTTTACTCTGGTCTGTTTCCAACACAGCCTATAAAAAGTATTTATCCACTTGATAATTTCATGCAAAGATTTTGTTCATAATAATGAGAATAAATTGAAGAAAAATGACCTAATTTTATATTTAGTTTCAAGTATGTTGTTCTAAAGCTTTATCTTTAATAAGACAATTTTTCTTGACATTTTAAAGACATTTGTTTTTAAAATAGATGTCATTACAAGTTTTAAAGCAAAAATGAAAACTAACTCAAACTAATAGAAAATGGTGAGAAAAAAGAAAACAAAAAACAAGTGCACTGAGAAAGAATAAAAAGAAATAAAAAGAAGCTTTGGGTTTTCTCTGCAGCAAATATAAAAATGATTACAAACTTATCTCTTGCTGTATATTTACAGCAAAAAGCTCACTTATTACTATTATCTATTTTTCACTAGTCATCAAAACCAGAAGTCCCAAGTGCACTTTTTCAGTTTCATGCAAAAAGTCTATAAGGGGTTTCCAGTCAACCATAAATGTAGATATTGTCTTTTCTCTGATCAAGGAAATTAAATTAGCCAACTCTGCGAGCTTCATCATTTTTGCCAACTAGTTTTCCTTTGTGAGTACAACAGTGTCAAATTCAAATTTAGTTTGATTTCTGGATGGCATTGTTAGCTGTGTGTAGTAGGTTGAATACTTCCTTAGTTGCTTTTTGTATCCCAATGTGGCTTGGTCATATAGGTCCTGAGCCAGTAGAGCAACAGGAGTCCCACCTCCAGTGTTACTTAGCTACCTTAGAACTTTTGATCACTATAGAGACAATGCCAAGAAATGTCTGCAAACAATTGCTTTTTTCTGCTGTTCTTCCAGTTTTTGCATTATTTCTTTTTTTTCTGCCATATGTGAGACTCCAACATTCCTGTTGAGTAGAATTTCCCTCACAAGAGCTCCTATTGTTTTAAGATATGTGGGAGGACCTATCTTGTTTGAGAAGTGATCTTCTTGATTAACTAAGATACGCTTGAGTATAATTTGTGTGATGAGCAGGTTTATTAATAATGAATTTCAGGTTCACATTACAAAACTCAATGTACTGGTTTTGTGTACTGATAATAATGTGTCAGTCAGTGACTGATAGACTCATTGGTAAATCTGTTATTTACTATGTGGAAAAGAAAATATAAACTCAAATCTTTAGAAAGATGCACACTATTGGATAGTGTGCCATTCTCTTTAGTAGCCCCAATATGATATGCATCAGAGGACTGCAAGAAATTAGTAGTGCTGTTTTTCTAAGTATATATAATTTATTCAATAATATCAACTGAAGAGCCCAAAATAATTCAATATGTCTCCCTTCCTTATTTCATGTGCTATATAGCCAAAAATAGTTTTAAAATATCTGTAAACACATAAGTAAACTATCTTAACTCTTTTTAATTAGTATATACTGCCATTTTGGGATCTGACTTTGATTTATAAAGGCTATTATTTTAAATAGTAAAACCAAAGATAAAGCTTGTTTGGAGTATTCACTGTTTCACTTACTTTAAACTGAACAACAGATTATTAATATGAAGTAGCATGAGGAAAACATATTTTGTAGCACTTTACTACATATGTAGACTATATAAACAATTATTGATTGATTACACTTTGAAAAATAAAAGGCCTTCTGACACATAATATCACGGACTATCAGAATCTATATATAATCTATAAATCGAATAAATAAATAAATAAATAAATAAATCTAGGACAAAAACATTATTTTGAAAAGAATAGTAGAAATTATTTATAGAATAATTAAAAAATAATGTAATTGTAGTAACAGCACAATTCTTTAGTCTTTTCTTAAACTATAGAAATTATGGTATATCTCCCCTATGCCTCCAATCACTCTCACTTTTTTAAATTATCTAGTATGTTCATAAGAGGTAAAATACACATTTTTAAAATAGCAGTACTTGATTTGATGAATTTAATTGCATGCAGGTTTTGGTTGTATATGTTGAAACCACTTTTCCTCCCCCATTTCCAGCTCTAGGGATTAAGAAAAAAACCCAGTAAACTCATGTAGTTTTGTACACATACACCTACTTAGAAAGAAATTAATAGGATTCTTTTTGCTTTTAGAAACTAATTGAAAGCTAATCATTTTGAAATGTTTGAAATCAGCTGATATAAACTAATTGCCTTGATTTACACTTATATAAATATTTAAACTCTAACATTTCTCTTTCCACTTAAAGGTGTTTATTTGTTCATTTTGTTAAAATGTTGTATTTCGGGGTGTTATTGTCCTGTCATTTATGATCTTTCATTTGCATGTAGCCTTTATCTTTTCTAATAGATGAACAAAGACACCTCCCCTTCCATACTAATGGCAACCTAGCCTGTTGCCACCATTTGTATTATCTAAGCCAGTATCTATTTGCCATTCTCCTTCATTAAAAATCTTGGCTGCATAGCACTTACTCTCCTGTTGATTTTAATGAAATGGAATCCAGGAGGAGAAGCCTCAGGTTAGAAGATCATGGAGATACCCTATCTTGGTCAGCCTCCTCTCCAAATGTGGAGATACGAATCAAACTGTAATTTTTTTCTCAGATGATTTATCAGGGTTTTTAATAGTAAATTTGTTATTAATCCATTTTTGGTATTTGAAATTTATTTATTTGTTAAATTTATATGTTGCTTATCTTGTGGTTCATGATGACTCCAGATGGCATAAAACATTAGGCATTCAGGTTGCAGAATACTGGGAAGAATGTTTCTGTTTCCTATCCACATTATGGAAGGTGGGAAAAATTGGCCCATATGGGAAAGGTTGTTTTTAAGAGATGAAATTGGTCCTGTAAGCCTAAGGAAGCCTTAAGTATCTATTCTATGTTAAATCCTCCCTCCCCTCCCTCCCACAGGTACAGCTTACATTTAGAATTTCGTGTTCATCATTGGTTTGACTCTGCATATGTAGAAAAATAATTATTTTGGAACACACTTAGCTTCCATAATGTTCTGTGAGTGAATATACTTTGCTCTCTTCTGCTTGCAACCCTGGTGCCCTTTCCAATCTGTTCCTGAGATCCCTTAATCCTCCAGAGCAGATGTGGAAGCATGGAGGGGTTTGTTTTACTGGCACCTGTCTTTGCATTAGCAAATAGATATACTTGGAAACAATTCAGAGATGGTTTTTCACTCTCTCTCTCGATTGATTGCAAACACCCTGAAGTTTGTGACTCATGTTGGAAATCAGTAAAGCTTTAGCTGATTCTGGTGAAAACATTAAAAAAAACTCAATACTTTCACCAGCATGAAAGTATTGAGTTTTTGGCTAGGATACTGGCATGTAGATGGTTTCATTCATATTTGCAGTAAATATACTTCCATAGTATCTTGCAATTACTAACATTTTAATTGGATTGTCCTAATAATTAGGGAGTAATGTGATTTGCTTCATATTTTAAAGACACTGTGCTTTAGTATTCATTACTTAAAAGTAATCTAACTTCCATGCAAAATCCTCATGATTATTTCATTTATAAATGAATTCTTATATTTCATCATATATTGAATTAATTTTATTTATATTACTTTTGTTACTGACCATCAGAAAGATCCAGACTACAGCAGGGGTGAAATCTACTTACCTTCCTTACCGGTTTGGAAGTGCATGCGCCATGCGCATGTGTCACAGGCACGCACAAACACTCTGCGCATGCGCAAAACCTTCTGTGCATGTGCAGAGAGTAAAAAAACACCCAGGTGGGTGGGCAGAGCCTCATGCCACTATCGCTACCGGATCACCCGATCCAGTCTGAACTGGGAGCATTTCACCCATGGAATACAGCAATTAGAGTTTATGTTTTAATTCCTTTTTGCTTGTATTAATTGTAAGCTAATTTGGGGTACTACCCTTGTCAGAGAAAAGAAGGCCCTTATAGAGAAAAATAAATCATAGCGTGGACTGTATGAATTCCTTAGCTCTAACTTTCCCTAGTTTGGATATAGAACAATGTATCTTGATACTATTAATATACTTTTAGGTGATTAAAAAAATCAATTTCTATCTCTAGTATTAGAAAAAAAGGATTATTGGACTTTAAATTCCAGGCAACATATCCAGTTTTAAGAAGTGTTAGGAGCTGTGTTTTAGCATTATTTGTGTCACTGGTTATTCTTCCCCGTAACAATTGTTTCAATTAGATTTGTAGCAAAAAAATATGAAATATTATTTGGATCAGTTCTGTTTCTTTTAATGCACTCATTATATATGATCAAAAAATAATTGTTTGCTCTTAATAAATGTGGTAACTTGAATTGTGTGAGAACATTTTTCAGTATTCGATTTTTTAATTAATACTGTTTCACATACGCTAGTGTGTTCTATCTCTCTCTGTCTCTGTCTCTGTCTCTGTCTCTCTTTTTTTCTCTCTCTCTCTCTTTCTCTCTCTCTCTCTGCCTCTTTCATGTTTGGGATATGTGTATATCTTTTAGCACTCTATTTTAGAAATCTTAATGTATCTTTCTCTATGTCTTGTGACATAATTTCACAGATTGCCTAGTTTCAGACATTTCAAGGTGCTTGTCTTGAGACCCCTAACAGCGTCCACTGTTGTACCTTGTGACCCTAACAATGGACATCTATGAGTGATTTTAGGGAGCAGTGTTTTCTCTGTAGTAATGCTATGCCTATGGAGTTCCTTTTTCAGGGAGAATTGTGTATTGTTTGATGTAAAAACCAGATCAGTTTGGTTTTGTTAACTGTTTATCTTTTATCCTATTTGCCTGTTCTTCTCTGATTTTCCTCCTATCTTGATGGATGGGGATCCTTTCCTTCCTTTGTGGAGTGGTATTAAATGATTTTGCTAGTTGCTTGACTGTAAGATAACATAAAAACACATGTTGTTTAAGATTATCTCCTTAGTTTTTGGGAAGATTAACGGAAAAGGAGGGGAAGGTAGAAAACTCCAATGAATTTATAGCTCACTGTGGATTAAAATGAAATAGTAATATGGCGGTATGCCTCCTTGGAAGAATCCTATTCTCACTATGAATGCTTTATAAAATATTGTTTTATTTTACAGTTGATTGCTGTCTATGATGAACAAGATGCATTCCCCAAATCTGATGACACCAATGGTAGTTTAACAGAAGGCAACAGCCCAGATACTTTTGAGACTGATGTAGCTGCCCAGCTAGCAGCATTTCAACCTATTGGTGGAGAGATAGAAGTGACATCCTCTGCTCTGAAATTAGGTAGGTACCGGTACTTACGTTTTTAAGAATGGATTGTTAAGATAAGAATGTCTCTTGTAATTTTCTTGAGTCTTCCCAAGGATTTATATGCACTAATAAAATATTCTCAATATGCTCCCTTCTGCATGGTAAAGGTGTGCAAAATCAGTAGCCTCACATCAATATCATTGCCCAATGCCTCTGTTGAAGGAAGAGGACTTATTTGGTGATTGTCCTGGAGTTATTCCTAACTCTGCGTTTCTTTTAGTTTAGAGACTGGGCTTAGCTTTCCATTTTTTAATCCAGATAATTTAAAAACTTTGACTTCCAGTTGTACTTTTATTGGCAGGATTTATAAGGATTTATTATTTTGTTTGGTATCAAAGCAGTTTATTTAAAAAAACTAAAATAATGATAAAAAGTCGTATATTAATTGTTTAATTAATTAAAAGTTATTGAAGCTTTGTAGCACATAAACTGAGCCATTGAAACAAGTTTTATAAACTTTAAATTTGTCTATTTTTTGTCACATTTTACTGCCTTGCTTTTCAAAGGGAAAGTTACATATGTCACCTTTTGGGGGCCTTTGTTTTCAACAGCCAATCACAAGCAATTTGCATCATATGAATGCAATATGTAAAACAAAATATTGAAAATGATCTTTACAAAACTGGTACATTTCAAACTCTGGATTGTTTTGTTGCAGATAGTGGCTTTTTTTAAACTCTTCACAATGCATTTTTCTTACATCTTTCTTATTTGGAAGCTAATATGCATTGTATTCTAAGAGATTCAGATACCCAAGAAATCTGACTTGTCAACCAGGGACATGAGCAGTGGCATCCAAAATCCAATGAAAGCAAATGTTGAAAAGTCAATCAGGAATAGGATTTTTCCATTTGCAGGTGGGATTTTTTTTTAAAAAAAGAAGGATTTGCTTTTGCTCTTCTGAGAGTTGGCTGAAAACTAAGTAAGAAATGAAATCCAAACTCACAGAAATCTGGCTTGTAAATCAGGGTATTATCAGCAAATTAGATACCAGTGAAGCTGCAGTAGATATGGCATAGATTTTATTTTATTTTATGACTGTCATCTCTTAGCCTTTGGACATTTTCAGAGATTCTGAGCTAAGGAAACAAGTCACTTAATCAGGCTCTTCAGAAGTAGGTATTGTGCCTTTGGATTCCCTTCTTGTTTTCTGATCTTGATATACAAAATAAAGTCTTAAATTCTTAAGATCTCAGTGGCCTTCATTCTGGGGAAAGGGACCATTGAGCACATGGCTTCCCATCTGATCAACTATGGAAAGAAGAAAGAAAGATCACCTTGACCTATACACAAGAAGACCATGGCAAAGAGGGATTGTTCTGGAGATAAAGGATTGATGCCATCATCACCAAATTAGCTCTTCTCAAGAGTGTTGAGAAATGGCTTGAGGATTTAGAGCCTCTTTTGTGGAAGCCAGGAGGGCACAGTTCACCCTATTCATTTGGGTGCATCCCATTGCATAATAACATGAGGCAGACTCAGTGCAATCCAGCAGTGCTTACTGATTAGTTGATAAATGATAAAAAGTGGCCATAAAAAACAAAAACCCCAATTTAAGTAATTTAACTTTGAGGAACAAACCTTAGGATTTGTTCCATGTTTTTATATGAAGTTTAATTATTCATTGTGAAGACAAAGTATTCTGTAGCACTTTCAAAATAATAGAAGTCTAAAATCTCAGGCTGTTTAATGCATGTATTCCATCATTTCTTTTTAGTTGCTTCAAAGACTAATGTTTAGAATAATCATTTTTAAACCATTCATCACTGCCCATTATTTCAGTTTGTTTCCTTTGCCCTTGACTTACTTTATTGTGCTTGTATATGTCAGCACAAATGGTGTGAGTCAAGGATATCTTCCAGTCTATAAAATACTTCTGGCAATAATAGCACAAAGTGAACACTAGCAGGCATTTCAACAAACTGCTTTTGATATCAATTATAGAGTAATTTAATTGGCTCTTAGGTAGAAATGAAGTATTATCAAAGTGAACACTCAAGATGTTTAAACATGAATTGTCATTTGATATAGAATCATAAGTTAGATCATACTCATAAAATTACACTTCAAAGTGTGCGCCCTTCCTTGCTCTTTCATGTTTTGTTATTATTGAGTGTTTCCTTAAAACATGCTACATGCAAGCAATCTGTAATGCTGCTTAACTGCTCCTTTCATCAGCAAGGTCTTCAGCTGCAATTATCTATATTTTAGTAGCTTCTTATTTAACTAATCAGTGGGATATTCAGCAGAGATGCGCTAGTAGTAAAGGTTTGCTGTCCTTAGAAATCCCACTCACTGATTTTTTTTTTAAAATCATCTTCTAGTGCTTTCCTTTTAAATTCTTCCATATTTTTTAATCTTTCCCTTTTTAAAGTTGTATGTATTTTTTAAATCTTTCGTCTGCAACATATATATTTTTATTTTGATGTAATTGTTCTTTAACTTGTTAAGCTTTTAAATTAGAAGTTTGGTTTTTGGTACTCTTCTATGTTTTGCTATTTTTTTTAAATTATAATTTTATTGGAAGTTTAAAAAATAAGGCTAAATATTAATGCAAATATAAAATATAAAATAGACTAAGAAGGAAAAAAAGGATGAAGTAAAAGAGAAACCTGATGCGCAAAAAGAAAAAAAAGAATAGAAAGAAAAAAATACTCTGATTTTCTTTACAACAGTTATTAATACAATTGTAGATTTACTGTATCCCTTTCTCTAAAGTTGCATTGTGACTCTCTTCTTTCTATAAACTACCCTAATTGTCAAACCCATAGATCATTAGTTCATTTTTTTTCTGTTTTATGCAAATAGTTCTTAGGCAGTTTCCAGTCAGCAATAAAACATAGATATTATCAACTTGACCATTTCAGCAAGGTCTACTGCATCATCTTCACCAACCATTTCTGTTGTAGGTATTGCCAAATCTTTCGATCTTTGCACATACAATGATCTCACTGCAGTTATTAACAGCAGTGTTAGTTCCACGACTTTTCCCCAACTATTTATCCATCAGTCCCAAGAGTAAAACTTCTGGTTTCAGAATATTAATGTTTAAAATCCTCTGAATCAGTATATGATTTATTATTATATTCTAACAAATTATTGTTTTATATTGTGGATGTGTAGAGAACTTTTTTTCCTGAAAAATATAAAAACATAAGAAATAATTACTTTCTGCCTCTTTTTTTAACCTGTTGTTTAGCACTTATTGTTCTTGAGGCTTTCTGGAAAAAGAAGTTGAGAAGACAAGCTCTAAAACCATATTTTGAAAAACATGTTGGTAGAAAGCAAGCAGAAAATGTAAACTTAAAAATAATCTGCCACGCATGTGCACCATGACAAAGTTCTCTTAAAACATTTGCTTCAACCAGATTGATGTTTGTGTGCTAGATTCTTTATGTTTAAGTTATGGCTCAATATTTATTTGTTAACTGCCACTCTGTTTATATTACAGCTCCATTTCAGACATATGAAAATCATCCCCACATCTTTCTATCATAGCTTCCTCATGTTGACACGGATAGGATTTTAAGTGGATGGGAGAACCCATACTTGTCCTGGTCTCCCTGCCACACTTCGAGGTTTCAAAGACCTGAATAGAACTTCCCTTCAAATGGTGTGTGGGAAATAAGGATTATTTATAAATGTTAAGCTTCAAAACAGGAAACTGTACCTCTTAGACTGATGACATATTTTTATGTCAACCTTTTCAAAGCCATACTTTCTTTTAAAATAAATTTCAGTGTGTATCTATGGCAAAAAAAAAGAAGCTATACACTTTCAAAGGAGTGTAAATGGGAAAAAAAATTCTAAAGTCAAGTGATAGTACTGATGTACAGTATACATTACATCCGGCTAGTGGAACATATAGAAGGGAAAGGACCACAGTAATGAATTAAAAATAACATCAGGCTGCAAAAGAATAACTGGAACACCCTTCAACTGTTTGGCAGCTAGCAAAGTAGCAGCAGTTCTGAGCTGGTTTTGATGGTGAGGCCTGAAGGGATGGTGATGGCAGCAATGGATCCATCCTGGCATGAGTGGATTTTTAACAAATGCAGGCAGGCCACACAAGGTTGCTTGGTGGTCCATATGTGGTGCAGAACCAGATCAGTGTTTCTAAGTTAGATGGATTTTGCTCTAACTAAATAATTGCTTGCTATTCTTTAATATTATATTTTGAAGAAGAACAGGAACTATTGATAACTTCTGGAAAGGAAAGAGGCCAGAGGGCTCGATCTTTTTCTTTGTGGCATCCTTTCACATATTTGTAGTTAATGATGGTGGGATCAACTGGGAAATAGGACAGTCCACTTTTCTCCTTTGTTGCAGGTTATGCAAAAATAACAATTTCTTTTCAAACAAAATGGGAAATAAACTCATCTTCTAATCCCTGTCTATCTTTATATCTCTTTCTAAATTCTGTTTTATTTGTATCTTCCATGAGTATCCTATGAGTTTATTATTATGAACTCATAAGTAAACTTGTAAAATAAACTTAGGTTTAATAGCTCTTGTTTCTTTTTTGTTTGTGACTAGGGTTGGAATTTTATGTCCAAAAAGTGTTTACTTGTCATGGATATAATAATCATCTTGTGATTTTGTTCTGGGAATATAAATTTGCAAAGGTGTCAACTACTGATTGACAATCCTAACTTCAACCTATTTGGTTGGAAAAAGCACAAGATAGATGAAAGAAGTGGAAATAATAAATTGGTGTATTAAACTCACTGGCAGGCAGAAATCTGGCTTCAGCTGCTGCAGGGGCTTTGGTATCTTTCAACATCTGGTTGGTAAGGGGAAAAATGTTACCAATGTTTGTGTTGCTGGAGAAGTTGGTAAAGTTCCATTGGTTGCTGCTCATGCTTCTGAATTCACTCTTCTTGTTGGGGGCAATATGCTGACTTTTGTAAACTTCTTATAGAGTGCTGTAAAGCATTGTGAAGTGGTATATGAGTCTACGTGCTATTGCTATTCTTCTCCCTCCCTCCCTCCTAGTGTATGCTGACTCCAACCCAGCACATTAACCAAGCCTGTTTTGTCCTTGACATCTTTGGTTACCTTACCTATCACCTGTGATTCTTTCCCACATGTTATGCTTTCCTCTTTCTTCCCTCCCACACACCCACTTCCAATTCTGGAGGGCTTTTCCTTTGATAGCTGGAGCGTGAATATGGTTGCTGTAATGTAGCAGCTTCCAAATCCAAAGGAAAAGACAGCCAAAGGCAAGAAGGGTCCAACCAGACTGCTCTTTGTATCATCTCACCAATGATTTTTCTCATTGGTTCTTCAGTCTCCCTTGCTGGAGTTATTTTCTAATCCCCAGATGACCTCATTGCCTGTTTTTGAACTTGTTTCAATGTGAGGTGATCGGAAACAGGTATTTTATACTTCAAAGGTTATAAAATTATGTTCATAGCAGAGTAAAGCAGAACAGTTGATTTCTGTGATTTGTGAACTCTATTTCTGATGCTGCAATATAAAATTATATTTGCTTTTGTGGCAGTCACATTTTACTGCTGTCTCATACAGTATGTGAAATGTTGTCTGGTAGTACAACAAAATCTTTTGTACAGGTATTATTGCCAAGGCAGAAATAGCCAACCTACACTTGAGCATTCAACTTAGGTTTCCTAACTTTCCATTTGTGTCTATTAAATAGCGTTCTCTTACTTCAGCCCTTTCCTCTAACCTACCAAGTTGTACTGAATTTTATTTCAACATTTATTTTAGATGTAATCACTGGTAGTCCTCAATTTACAACCAGAATTGGGACCAGAATTTCTGTTGCCAATCAAGTTGTTTGATAAGTGAGTTGACCAGATTTTTGCCATGATTTTTAAGTGAATTACCATAGTTCTTAAGTGAATCAATGCCAGAAAGGCATTTGACTGTCAGATGATACAGAAAACGCTAAAGGAGAAGAGGCGGATCTCAGGAAACCTGAATTAATTATTTAAATTTTTCTCCACAGTGAAAAGAAGTATAATACCTTATACCTGAAATGGCTTTTAGAGATAAGGTGTCCCAAGTGCTAGGTGACATACAGGTGACAAAAGATCTTTTAGAATTTATTGGCAAATTACCAATTAACTAATCACCTGATTTATATGATAATCTCTTGAAAGTAAAAGGAAAGAACTCAAATGTGAAATTGCTGATATGCTAATATGCAAATAACAGTAATACGCAAATTATCTCTCAAATCAGCCTCTATAATGGGATTGGAAAGCAGCCACTGGAACAATGATTTTTAAAAAGAGATCTAGAAGTGATCCATATAATTATAGGATAGCTAACTATTAATTAGAGGAAAGCATTATTGAAAGGTAGGATTATTAAACATATAGCAAAAGATTTGCTGAAGAAGTACCAAAGTAGATGTACATATGGCTGTTGTGCATCTTTAAATGTTTTAGAACATGTTGTGAGAATCAGCCAATGTATAGGAAAAACCCAGGACTCATAAGAAAAAAAAATGTTACAAATTAGTAATTGATTAAGCATGCAGAAATAGATATTAGGAACAAATAGAGATCTTAAAATAGAGGTGAAAGATACTATTTATTTGTTCATCAACCTAATACTTTAAGAAATGTAAAAATAGGGATATATTGTGTTAGTGGCTACCATCAGAAATGGTCCAGATCCACATATTTTGGTTTCAGTAACGCTATTACTACCCCACCTCCACAGTCTTGCTTCCTCATTAGTGGGGGGAGGGGGGCAGCTAGGAGGGATAGAAAAAGAATGGCCGGAATATTTGCCAAGAATATATAATCCCAGGAAGGTCACCCAAGCCACGAAGATCATCCTAGCTGCTCAGTTAAAGCAAGTAGGCATTAATACTAGGCAGCAGGCATTTAGGATGATGCTTGACAATATTTTTTTTAAAAAAGAGAACTGACAAGTAAAAATATCCTATTGATACAAGGGTATACAGTAATATCAATAAGTGGAAAGAGAAGTTGGAAAAGTTGTCACTGATCAGTATATTGTTGATGAAAGGTTAACTATTAAAATAC
>JANHZT010001385.1:292893-303179 GCA_032468215.1 Stegonotus admiraltiensis
GTTGTGGTGACCCCCAACCATAAAATTATTCCTAAGACTATTGAAAATATGTGTTTTCCGATGGTCTTAGGTGACCCTTGTGAAAGGGTCGTTTGACCCCCAAAGGGGTCCCGACCCACAGGTTGAGAACCACTGTTCTAGACTGATCTTCTGGTTCAGAAAGACCTTAATGTGAGTGGATGTGTTTTTTAAAAAATCTTATTGGTTCCTTCCAGAAGACAATATTAGAGAAAAAACTAAATTAACCTGATGATTTTAAAGCCCAGCAGAAAAGTTGTATAGTGCTCTGACAAAGGGCACTACTTTAGAACCTGTTTACATAATAGCAAAGTGAAAATCTGGAAAGTTTTTTTTAATAGTTTTGGGTCCCTTAGTACTGATTTCTGGCACCAGGCTTCTCCATATCCTTGTTGAGAAGTCAGCAGATGTACAGGAGGTGGAACCCATAGTTCCATAGAGACCTGAGGACTAAGCAGTTATCACTGACAAATGCTACAAGTTGCTCCATGCAGCTAAAGAAACCTATAATCATTGATGGGTTCCTAATTTTCCTTAATCCTTTCCATCCAAATGCTAAGCTTTCCTGCTCCTGAAGCACTTCCGGAAGGGGCTTTGCTGAAACCTCTGATGCCTTGGATTTAATGAAGCTGGAATTATTCCCAGATAATGCAGCTACCCTCCTAGTGTATACCTCAGAGGATAGAGAGGAGAATTGGCAAAATACTTTTATATGCTAATTAGGATGCAAACTGAAAGGATTACCTATTTAAAACTATTCAGCTTTACAAATAATAATACCAGCGTTTTATCTCTGGGTTCCATTGTAGGTCTGTGGGATTGCCATTATATCTGTAACTCCGACATACCTCTCTCCCTTTTCTTCCGTGTGCTTCTCACATGTGGAAAAGTAACTCCTTGTGAATAAAACTGATGCTGTTTTCTCTACAATACATTAGTTTCCCTGAAGAAATCAAATATTTTTCTCATTCATATTCTTTCAGCTTATTATTCTTTTATTTGCTTTATGAATTAATGCTGGAGAGCCACCTGATTTGTTATATGTCACAGCCTTTAGCAATGTACATTAAAAGAATATATTTTTCCATGTTTAGTTCCAATATATTTATGAAAATCCATATATCCCTTTCTTTTCTAAATTGCATGAGAATTTGTATAATTTCTGTAGCTTGGGGATTGTATTGTGGGTCATCACACTTAAATAATATTGGTTATGTAATTTATATGAAAGGGTATAAGGGTTAAGATAAATAATGCTTCTCTTATTCTACCTATATCACTGGTATTGCCTCTACCTTCTCTGCACTGTAAATCGTCCACCATCTTACTCCCAGAAAGAATTCCTGGCTTCCATTATAAACTTCCTCTGGTACCTGATATGTATTAGAAAAGAGAACCAGAATATCAAGTATCACTAAATCAAATTTATCTATATGATCTTACAAAATATTATAGCTATATCAGTAAGAAATGAACCCAAAATTTTATCCAGATTCCATCCAACTTTTGCATAATCTGCTGATTTGATATAGAAATAGAGAAGAATTGTGTATTTATACTGACACTTAAAGGAGATTTATTCATTAGAATACAAACTGTTTCATATGTTAGCACCTATTTTATTTCTTTGTATTGTAGATCACCTTACAGTGTTTTATCTCACTCTATTTTATCTTACTCCATTTTATCTTATTTTATTGTGGCTGACCGTTATTGATGTGTAGACATCTTCCTTCTTGAACAATATTCAATTCCCTTTCACCATTGCTATTAATATTTATCCTATTATCAATTATTTTAAATAAAACATGCCATGGATATCAGATATTGAAGCTCAATTAAACTTCTTACCTCCTGAAACTATATAGAAAATCACAGTTGGAAACTGAAGTATTACCAGTCAACATTTATAACAAAGACACTGCCATGGATTTTCAGTTAAGTAAGTGTGCATCATTTGTTGTAAACAAAGGAAAACCAGTCAGGTTTTGGAATTGAAGTGCCAGATAGAAGCAAATTGAGAAGCCTTGCAGTAGAAAATAGTAACGAACATCTGAGCATCCTACAAGCAAATAACATTAGACATGTGGAAGTCAAACCCAGTGTAACCAAGAAACACATAAGAAAAGTAAACAGAGCCCTAAAATCCTAAAAAGTTTAACAATGGAAATATTATTAAAGCTATCAACCCCTGAATTATCTCAATTCTTTAATAGGAATTAAAGGTATTATAGATATAAGCTAAACTAGAAGCATTCTGTTGAAAGTCTGAAACTATCACCATCAACCATATACTACACCCATGTGATGAAATTGACAGCTTGTAAGGATGATGCTATCAACGTACAATAATAAAGAACTTCATTGCACTTAACACCTTCTTAAAGTATGAAGAGCTGAGTGTGGTGCTTCATGCCCTTTTGAAGCAAGAACTTTACTCAAAAGATTATAGGAAAGAAAGAAACATATTTGAAATGGTTTTCAAAATACATTTATCCTAATTGCACAATGAATATTCCATCTAAGCAGGATTTTTAAAAATATTTTATGAAGCCAAAAAGCATTTACTTCTAGTCTTTTCACCTTAAAATACTTCAAGGCATTGTCTTATAGGTTAAACTCTTGCATTCATCTGAACGATAATGCTTATCTCAACAATTTGAGTTCACATTGGATTGAATACATATCTGTAGAAATTTAATTTTACACCAGGTCACCTGCTTATTTTAATTTTCAAAGGGGAACATTTGAGAGGATTATAAAAAGGGGACAGGACCTGCTTGAAGAATTAAATACATCAGAATTGATGTTCATGTAATGCTTAAGTCTCAGATGCCACATTGAACAATACATTGTAAGAAAAACCATTATCGCAATGAAGAGGCTAAAATGAACCTGTTTAAAAATGTGATGAATCAAACCCAGAAAGCATTAGAAGCTTATAAGAAAATATATTTAAATGAATTCAGCTACTTTAAGGCACAGAGATTTCATTGTGATTGTGTTTTCCCATTATTACCATTCTACCCTGGGTACAAAACCTTTAAATGAAAAAAGATACTCCAATAGCATATGCCTTTCAGCTTGTGGGATATGGACAACAATATTTTGACTTGCAAGATAATCCTTTGATTCGACATCCTAGTTTGCATGGAATAATCAGAGTGTGCTTGCTTGAGGCATAACTGGGCTTTGATTGTACTTGTGATGTATGAAACAACATGTGTCTACATTGACCGGTAGTGTTCTCACTGCTAACAGGAAATGATGCATGTGGCATTAGAACGATTAAGACTGGCAATGTAAATCTTATTTTTCCTTTCTTACTAAAATATCATATGAAAGCATCAATTGATTAAACAATTGGTGGTCAAGGCCAACATGGTATTTACCACCCCATGTGATAATGATCATAACATATTCAAGATTAGAACTTGGAATGTAAGAGGAGTAAATGGCAATGTATTTGAATTAGCAAATAAAATGAAACTCTCTCTACATAGTCCTCACCTGTACAAAGGACTGGAAGTTTCAAATGATCAAACATGGAAGTTTCAAATGATTTTTAAGATTTTTTTGTATATTTATAAAAAGTATTGCTTGTTTTTCATTAAATCTATTACCCCAGGATATTTTTTTCTTCAATATGAATTCGTGCTTGAAAAACATCAAAGCTTATGGTTACTATTGCATTATGTAAGTATCCTAAATAAGAACGGTGCCCAGAGGATGATGGTTCCCTATCAGTTCCATACAGTATGAGATATAGGAAGTGGATTGTAGAACATATAATCCAAAGCATGTGAAAAATACTAGGCTGGCTTTTCTTCTTGATAAGAGATCTATCTGGCAAGTGAGTTTAAGGGGGGGAAATGGAAAAAAGAATGGGCAGATATGTTGATGTGGTCCCATTAGGAAAAAATCTCATGAATAAATTCTAGAGATACATGAAAGATTCTACCCAAGGAAGAATAAAGCTATTCAGGATAAATATCAGTATGCTTTTTGACATTTCTCCAAGACCTCCTTAAATTCTGAGAATTAAAAGCAAATGTCAGCAGTTAACATTCTGATATCTAAAACATCTTGTTTGCTGACATGTTGTCATTTAAGTAACCAGTTTAGAATTTTGCAGCAGATACTATGCGCCTACTCCATCCCTTAATTATGGGTTACTTATTATGTAGTTTGAATGTGGTCAAGGACAATATAAGGTGGTTAATGCTGTGTTTGAGAGAATAGTCTGTGGTTTCTGAAACATTTATCAGCTTTGCTTCGTTTTCTTCTCATCTTGATGGACTAGATCAAAATAATCATGTCTATAGATGAGCTATTTGGGCTTTGAAAAAAGACCTCTAGCCAACCATCTGTCCATTGGAATGTAGCCTAGGTTTTCTTAACGCTTGCCAGGAATGTGATAGTTACCTAGCACTGGCTTCAGGCACAAATTTGCTTTAGGAATGCATTGTGGTCTGTCCCTGAAATACATCATATTTTTCAAGCTGTACTAAATAGATATGAGTCCCCTCAAGGTTAGAATGGCCTTCATCTTTTTTGCATTTAAGAAGAACTGCATAAACAGTTCTTTTTTTATATAAAGCCTTTGGATAGAAAGTCTTTAGTAAATGAGAGTAATTAAGGAAGATACGGTAGAGTTTGCTCAGCGTTTTAATATTGTAAACCACTTGGACTTCATTAAGTAGTTAACATAAAAATTGGTATAATACATATCTTGTATCCTTAAATGGGTTTTTTCTTCTCCATACTGGAAGCTAAGAAATTTGGAGAAAGAAAATTCTAAAAGTGACATAAGACTACATATTTAGGTTTCAACCTTGTTCTTTCTATTTGGTAATAAGATTCAATGAACCCAAGAGGATTTTTTTAACTAAGCCTCTTTGTCAAAATAGACAAAGTAATAGAAAATGAAAGTCCTCTGAGACTTTAGAATTCAAAAAGACAAGCATCTGCTACATAACACCCCAGACTTATAATTGTTGACGAGAAAGGCAAAAAAAGTCTGGATAGTGAATTTTGCAGTACTTGGAGACAGCAGAATAGAAGAGGAAAAGTACTGAAGAAAACCACAAAATACAAAGACCTGCAAATAGAACAATGTGGCAAAAGAAAGCAGAGATAATACCAATAGTAATAGCTACCTTGGGTGCAATCCCAAAACATTTGTAATACCATTTGAATACCATCGGCATTGATAAAAATGTCCAGCCAATTGCAAAAGGCAGCTTTAATGTGGAACAGCTTACATCCTGCAATGATACATATAACAGCATCAGACAAGAACATCTGCCTATCCCAACTCCTTGAAATTATTTGATAGATGAATACAATGCCAAATCCAGTCTAAACATCTGGCTAGCTGGGCAACCAACCATAACAATAACATATTAAACTTCTATGCCATCCAAACCCAACAACTCAAAGGCATAACAATCAAAGTTCACAACAATCATGCAAATTACAATAAAATCAATAAAAAAATAAATAAAGGATGGCAAGTATGACAGACCAGAATGAAATGAGGGGTCTCTTCCTATCCAAAGGCCTGGGTGAAAAGCCAGGTCTTTACTGCTCTACTCAGCAACATCAAAGAATTTGAAAACCTCATTCCAGAGAAGAGGTGATACTACAGAGAAGTCCTGCTTTCAGAGTCCTGATAAATGACATTTAACCAAAAGAACACAAGGTGCATCAACCCAGCAAAATCAAATCAGCCAGACAAATATTATGCAAGACAGGTGGTCCCTCAAGTAATAATGCCCTATGCTGTTAGAGCTGTGTAAGTAACAACCAGTACTTTGAATCACACCCAGAAGCAAACAGTGCAGCCCATGAAGCAGAGGTATTACATGGGTATACTGAGGCATGCTGCCCCTGCCTGTGCCACTGCATTGTACCAATTAAAATTTCAAGTGGTCTTAAGGGGCAACTCTGTGTGAGTGTATTTCAGTAGGCAAGCGATAAGGTGACTAGGGCATCAGTGATTATCTGAAGGCCCCTAGGAAAGGGCACAACTAGTGCACAGATTAAATTGTTCAAAAATCTTTCTGGTCACACCTGTAAACTATTCTGCAAGAAAGAAATATTAATTTGATTTGATTGCTCAGTTTCTAATTATAAGATTATAAAATAAATAATAGCTATTTGTTACATTGCAACTACCAGCAACATTGAGCAAGAGAGTATTTACTACTATTACTACTAGTAGTAATCTTCATTTACTCATTTATTTCATTTTCTTAAGAAAGACACTCAGGTTGGCTGACAAGTTTGGCAGTCTATTCCAGTACTTGGTTTATAATCTAAAATGCATAGCAGAAAATGGAAAGCAAAAATTTAGGGCTGAGGATGAAGAAGGAGAAGGGAACAATCATCGTTGTTTCAGAATTCTTATAGTAAATCACCTGCCATGTATAGTTCAAAAAAAATTCTAACAAATGTGACCTTCCCATGAAGTAGTGGTAAGACAGGTGGAGGCCAAATTTTCCAGCTACTCACCAGTTTTAAGACATCAAATGGGCTGCAGTTCCATACCAATCATTATTCTTTTTTGATCAAGAGACTTGATTCTGACTGCCTTTTTTAAGAAACGAAGAAAAATCTGGGAAAGAAGCAGCAAGCAAAGAACGTTGTTTCTCCTTCTGCTGCTTTGGCCATATTTAGCTGCTTCCCAGGTATATGCAGAAGTGAACATCAGTTTATGTTGATCCTGCTGGTTGTCTTCCCAGGCTGTCTTTAATCCATAATAGTTAGCCATAATAAGTGACATATAGGAAAACCAGACAGAATTAAGAAAACTTAATTCTAAAATTAAATTCTTTACTTAAATCCATCAATCTTATCTACAGGTCCACATTGCTGTGGTCTACTCCTGTTTTTCTAGAAAAAGAAATAAGGGTTTTCAAATCAGTGTCTCCTTAATAGTACCTGAAATATTTGTATTATGTTAATAATATATCATTTAAATAATAGGTATTCTATGTAGTATTTGCATTGTTACATCTTTGGCGAATTAGATTCTGGACACAAGGTCTGTGTAAAATAGATGAATACATCACAGTAAAATGAACTGTTCACAGTAAAATGAAAAGCAATACTCTCCATGTTGAATGATATATTCTTGAGGCCTTCAATTTTGCTTCAAGTTTTTCTTTCTACTTTGCTACTCAGCATTTTTACCAGTTTTTCTTCAATAGCATCCATGTATTATACATACACATAAAGACCCACAGACATTTGTGCTTACATTTATATGTGGGTATATAGTTACTTATATGGATGCTCAGTTTCTTAAACTGTGAGGTAAAATTCCTTAAAATGAATATGTATCCATTATTTAGTTAAATAGGGATAAAATATAAAATAATGCTTATTAAACAGGACCAGATTTCTAGCAAATGCTGTATTTTTCTCAGGTTTCAAAGAGGTCTGTAATAAATTTATAGTTGCCTTTTGGATATTTCTTTGTATTTTATATTTCCACTATATAACCAGTGCTTGTTGGATCATCATTTCAGAAACAATGCCTTACCTAAACAAAGAAACCAAATGTCCAAAGGCAGGCCAAAACAGCAGTGGGAGCAGGAGCGACTTTTGACTTCTTGCCAGCTTCCCCACTGAGTTTCCTTGAGGGAACCTAGCAAGGTGCATCTGAAATTTCCTCCCCTCCCCTCTCCTCCCCTCCTCTCCTTTCCCCCTTCCCTCTCCTTCCCCTTCCAGCAGGTAAATGGCTCCTGCTGGGTGGGGGAGAGAGAAAGGGCTTGCGAGACTGGCTGGGAAACTTGCACAGAACTTTGAAAAGGAATATTGCATGCCCACAAACCAACCAAGCAGCAGCCAATAGCACTTGAAGCAGTCCAAATTTCATTCTATTGGGAGTCTTGGATCTTGGATTTTGGACACATTCTGTAAGTTAACCAATTTGAGATATCTTGGTTCAAAAATTATTGCCTTATGATGCACCATTTTGCCTGCTAAAGGTTATGACAATGAGAATTTTAGTAATATATGTGTATATGTGTTAAAGTTTATACTACCCAGATTACAAATTTTAATTTCTTTTCTCTTTTGTTGCATTTGTGTAGCCTGAGCAAGCATCTTACCATTCTGTTTTTAATATTGTTTTGAGCTAAAATCTTTTGTATGTATTTTTCTTAACTACTAATCACTTTTGGATATTTGCATATCAATTTCCTTGCACTGATTAAAAGATTTTCACAGCAAATGCATCCATAATTCAAATCTATTGTCATTTTCTGCTTCCACATTTTGCAGAAAATCTCACTGCCATCCTAAAGCTGTTGGGGGTAGGAAGCAGCATCTGAACAATCACTTCTTTCTCTTTCCTCCGAAACAGAGCAATCCTAAGGTCACATTGTCATACTGTATTTTCACAGATATTTCAAGGGGTATAAACACATTCTAAATTGACAAAGTATATGAAACATTTAGAATTCAAGTGATTGTTCAGGAAAGGGGAAAATGAACAATAATTAATGTTATGCAATAATCTATGGGTATGTTCCAGTGGTGGGTTCCTCCCGGTTCGGCCCAGTTCTGCCGAGCCGGTAGCGGTGACGATATGACGTCACCGAACCGGTTCTCTTTGTTCGGGAGCTGGGCTCTCCCACCCGCCCCCACGCTATTCCTACCTTTTATTTCTTCTTTTTTAGCCCGGCTGATAGGTGCAGCAGAGTGGATTGCCGCACCTCAGCTGGGCAGATTCCTAACGCGCTTGCACGGAGTGCAAGTTTGGCACGCATGCAAGCAAAGCGAGTCAATCTTAAAGTCAATCAGGAAGAGCTGGAAGACATTTCCTTAGATCTCCACCAAACTCATTGTTGGAGTGTCAGTGATCTAACGTCTTCCAGCTCTTCACAATCGACTTTTAAGAGTGGCGAGAAGCCGACAGCAAAAGAAGCAGCAGCAGAGGTGACAGGGGCGTGTGTGTCCCTCCCTCCGCGGTCCTCTCCTGGGTGACAGCCAGGGCTTCGCTACCACCTCTTTATCTCAGAGGGGCAGTGTCTGCCTCCAAGTCCTTGAGGAGGGACACACACACACACATGCCTGTTGCCTCTGCTGCCGCTTCTTTTGATCGTGAAGAGTTGGAAGATGTTTTCTTAGATCCCCACCAAACTCATTATTGGCAGCCATGAGCTGCGCTTTCCTCCAAGTCTCATCTGAAAAGCTCTGTGCAGAGAGAAGCACCTGTTTCCCTCTGCTGCCCACAGCACTTAGAGGAAAGCATGGCTCATGGCTGTTAAACTTCACTATGCTGCACCAAATGCTTTCCCATAAAGAGCAACGAAGGAGAGAAACAGCCTCTGACCTGGAGAACACGTGGACTGGAGCAGCTCTGTGTGCTCTCCACTGGCTGTTTCTTCCCCTTCGCTAGTGCAGCATAGTGAAATGAAGCAGCCATGAGCTGCGCTTTCCTCCAAGTCAAATTCAGAAAGATCTGGCTGAGAGGGGTGTAAGCTCAGGGCAGCAGGCTCAGCTGCAGTCCAGATGAGCCGAGGAATTGTGGGGAGCCTCCCATGTGTTGCACCCCCCTCCCAGCCTTCGCCCCTGCCTCCAGCATCTCCCAAAGCTGCTGCCATTGGAGCCACGACAGGGACGTGGGCAGCCCAGTAAGCTGGGTGCCCGAAAATGGCATGGAGGTGCGGGTGAAGGCTGAGAGGAGGGTGTAATATGTGGGAGGTTCTCTGCAGTTCCTTGGTTCATCTGGGCTGTAGCTGAGGCTACTGCCCTAAGCTGGCGAAGGCCACGCAGGGCGTGGCTGGGAGCATGCTAAGCTTGCCCTCCCCAAGTGCTGGATTCTGCCATTGCCATCGTCCCTGGCCTGCACGGCTCGCCCCCAGCTGGCTCCAAGCTCATGTGAGCTAGCTCAACAACAACAATGCCAAAAAGTTCTCTGGTCGGCCAGCGAGAAGGAAGCTGCTTCATGCTTTCCCTCCATTGCCCTTCCTGGCCAAAAAGCCATGGCTAGTGGACCACAGGAACAGGGTCACCCTCTTGACTGGGGGCCTGGGTCCTCAGTGAACCCACCCCTGTGGTCCAGAGGGAAGCCTTTCTCCTGCATGCTCATCTCATGGACAGGACCCAGCCGGCAGGAGTGGGGTGCTCTGGCTGCAACCACGGGGAAGGCCTGTCAGAGGTGAGAAGGGGTGCTTTTCAGCCAGGAAGGGCAATGGAGGGAAAGCTGAGATGACCACCACCACCCCACCATGTCCCGACCTGGATATGGGGCC
>JANHZT010001385.1:323307-340543 GCA_032468215.1 Stegonotus admiraltiensis
ACCTTGAGCCTGGTGAGAATTGAACTCGCAGTAATTGCAGGCAGCTGGAAGCTAAATTAGCCTGCATTAGTCTGCTATGCCACACAGGTTTTATTTCTGAATGGCCTGCACTGTCATGGGAAGAAGTAAACATGTCTTTGCAAACAGAGGAGAAATGTTCCCAGCCTCTGAAAGAACCCCTCAAAAGTGCAGTGATGTCTGTTCTGTTCTCCAGATGAATATACAAAAACATTAGATATATTGTTGTTGGTTTTTTCAGATATTAAAGATACCATTTTGTGTTCATGTACTTCTTATTTCATTTCATTCTTCAAATTAAAGAGAAGTACTGAACAAATTTGTCTTCCATATCTTGCAAGAACAACAACCTCCTTCATCAGACTCTCAGGCAATTAAATTTGATTTGACGTAAGAAGGCACTTTACTGTTAATAAAGTTTCATGTCATTTTCTTCTGTAGCTTATTCAGAATGCTAAAAGATAACTATTTAGCTGATAAATATTTAGAGTTACCAAGCTGTATTAAGTGTTTCAGATTTAAGCAGTGGTGGTTATGTACCTGCAGGCCTCAGATGCTACACTGGAGATTGTCTCTTCTATCACAATTATATCTTCAGAAAAAATATATGCATATCATGCTAAGGGAACTATAGGAATTGCATGTTTATGTAGAAGACCAGGTACTTTTATCTTTCAGGGTTTTTGATATCACCTACCAATGTTTTGGTTCCATTTATCATTTTCTTCAGGATTGCTAAGTATTGCACATGTCTTACTTGTCCATAAAAATGGCATATTCTTGAGTTAGCTGGATTGGATAATGTAATAATGTAATGTTCATCACAAACTTAGTTAATGTTGTTGTGTGCCAAGAAACTTTGCTATATCGTGTCTTTCTTGGCCAAAAAGCCAAAACTTTAACATCATTTCTTTAGTTAAAAGGTTAGTTAAATGGAAGTTGGATTTTTTTTAAGTCACCAAGAGTATATGACATCTGTCATAGTACACTGTTTCTCTATGGCTTGATCCCAGAGCAGTTGTTAAAGGCACAATGTATAATAAATGCAATTTGACTGTGACTCAGTTATTACCTTTTTCAGATAGTGGTTGTAAAATTTCTGGGTTTATCCTTCACTTTTTATGAGTATAAAGGTATGTTAACTAATGGACTGTAGCCATAACTATGAAATTTTAATACCTAGCTCCCTATAGGCAACCAATAGACAAGGGTTGTGGCATTCAGTTTTATAAAGTGTAGACCAACTGTGTACCAGACATTTTTCATAGAAGGGAAAAAAGCCATAATTGTGCATGTGAAATATAAAGTCCTTTACTCCATCTTTAGTCAGGATATGAACATTTTAAAACTGTTAGTGTTGGAACAGATCCATATTTTTTCCACTAGTCCAGTGAGCTTAATTATGTTGGTGGAAGTTGTAATGGCTACATTGATTGTCAAATATTACCAGTATATAGTACCAGAGTAGTATTTCTATAAAAAGTTGTTTTATATCAGCAGCACAGGAAAATTAATAAGGAACCTGAGTGCTAAGCATTATTTTCTTCCTGTAGAAATACTATATTTTCTTAGTAAAAATTAATCTTAGACTATTTACTCTCATTTTCACAGTATGAACCATTTTGTCTCCTAATTTGCCTATATTGCTTTGAGCTAAGCATCTCAGCTATTTTAATTTTTCATTTTAGCTCAAGTCAAGAAATATTTTCATTAATTAATGAAGACATTCTTTGCAACTGTACTTTTTGGGGGGGACCAACCACATTGACTGCATAATCATCTTGCTGAAGAGCAGTACCATTCTGCCTAGTTTCTATAGCTCTAAGTCAAGAGAAGCAGGCTAGTAATGAGCTACTCATACCCTCTAAGTCAGGGGTGTTGAATTCAATTTCATTGAGGGCCGCATCAGGGTTGTGTTTGACCTCAGGGGGCCGGGGTGGGCATGGACAGCTTGTTGTCACTAGTGTTGGGGATGCTTGTGGGGACCTGAGCACTCTGCTAGCGAAAAGAGCTCCCAACGGTCTCCTGCAGTCTTCTGTCAGTGAAAATGGAGCTCAGGGGGCTGTACGCAGCCCTCCCAGGCCCCATTATCAGCTACAACAGCCTCCTGCAGCTTTTTGCCAGCTCCCCCCGAACTCTTTTTTTGCTGGCAGGGGCATCGCAGGCCAGTCCTTCGCCATTTCCAGGGCGGCCCCACAAGCATCCCATGGGCTGGATTCGACTCCCAGGCCTTGAGTTTGACACCCCTGCTCTAAATGTAACCAGGTATACCTAACCAGGCTGCCACAAGTGATACCAGGTTTAAAAGTGCAAATCATATCTTCCAAAAGTATTTGGAGATCTTATTTTCCCCTTACACACAAGATTCAGTATCTCATCTATTTCACAGTTCATGAAATCTCACATCCTATGAAATTAGTATTGGGTACTATACCTACAGCCATCTACCACCAACTATGGTTCTAGAAAAGGACCCTAGGGCCTGGTTATATGAGTATACATATAGGCATACTGTATACACAATTTTTTTTCTCCTGGATCTTAGGTCTGCCTTAGTCATTCTTTTTAGTACTATTTAATTTAGGAGGGAGAAATTATAGAAATAAATGTCTATAGTGCTGCTGCACAAAGAGAATTACCATAAATTATCAATAAAACTCATTTAATTCAGTGGTTATGAGCTTCTAGTCTAAAAAGCAATGGCCTAATGATCTGGTATCTGACGTTTCATCAGCAACTATGATTCCTGTCTTCAAAGGACGAAATGGTCTGCTCTATAATATACCTCTTCAAGGAACTGAGCAGGAACAGACTGAGCTCTTGTGTTTATAACAGAACTAATCTTTACTTGGGCCATGTTACTAGAATTTTGAAAAGCCAGTTTTATGAGGAAGGACCAATCAGAATTTCAACAATTCCAACATTATAGTCTAATTAGAGTTCCTGTTCAGTTGAAATTATAGCATATGAATGCTATAATTTGAATCCAAAACAAAGTTAAAGCTAGAGAAAACTAACTTGTATGAGTTAAAGAACTCAAATTTCTTATAGTGTCCAATCCTTTTTAAATAGTCATTGAGAGACAGACAAAAACATCTGATGATGTTTTACCTTTTTAAAAACCTGAATCCACTGATTTTTCAAAATTATATATTACAATTCTTTCTTATATAGCTCAGTTGTATAACTAGATTAATAAAAATATTGCAGAATTTATATGGATGTTAAAATGAAACCCCAGTGGTACAATTGAAAATCTGGTAGATTAAATCTCCCTTCACCATAATTCAGTTTGCCCAGAGACATTTGAGTGGTTTTGGTCTACTCTGGATATTTATCTCAGTAGTTTGCCTAACCAGGTAAAGTATCTGATAGAAATAAACACTGGAATTCCTCTTAATTCAACATATTTGGAAATATTTTGAGAAAAATAAACCAAAATATATACATGCATTCGGTACAACTGTAAATCCTGTTGCAGTCTATAGTATAGTATAGTAGTCTAAAGTAGACTTGCCATAGTTCCCCAAAGCAGCAAATTCAGCTTTCTCCAATTGTTAATGCAAGCAGAGTATAAAATATGGCTATAAAACTTACATAATATTTGGTAACAACACTACATAATTACAGGTGTTCCTCAATTTATAACCACAATTGGGACTGGAACTTTCATTAATAAGCTATTGTAGGAGAAGGAATGGCAGAACCTGAGGGTGAAGTTAAAAGAGGGATCAGCCTAGAATCCCTATGTAGCTCCCCCTCCCCTTGAATTCAGTTGGTCCTTATCTAACTGCAAGCAGGTGCTAACATAACAGTTGAGAACATTCATATGCATTGGCTGTTTAGCAATAAATCAGTTTTTTGGACCTTTACATATAGACCTGGTCTCTCACACCAGACTGTAATGCTGTAATTAAGTGAGTCACCTCTGATTTTATTATCTTTTTTATCGTGGTTGTTAAGCAAATCACATAGTCATTAAGCAAATTCAGCTTTCTCCATTGACTTTGCTTGTAGTAAGCTCCCTGAAGGTCACAACCATGCCCCTGGGACACCGCCACCATCATAAATATGTGCCAGGTTCCAAATATCCAAATTTTGTTTATATGGCCATGGGGACACTACGACAGTCATTAGGGTGAGAATCAGCCATAAGTCACTTTGAAAGTTGTTTTGAATGGCCGTTAAACGACTGATTGTAAGTAAAGGACTTCCGTATTTAAAATAGCCATGATGTCATCAGCATATCCAAATAGTTTCAATCTCAACTGCCACTACACCTTAATATCTTAAGATTTGTTTTATTTATTTATTTATTTATTTATTTAAAGGAATTATGTGGCATACAGGAATAAAAACAGAAAATAATAGATTTATTTTATATATAAATGATCATTGTTGTCCTGAATTATACACACACACACATATATAATTGATTTTGATGTTTCAACTAGTGAACCATTAATTGTTCAACTTTCTCTCCTGATTCCCAATAGATCTGATTAATGCATTTCAAAGAAATTTTTTTTCTGAATGTAATGGCCCCAATTTAACCCCAGCTACTTTAAATATTTGATACAATTCATTTATGGTTTTCTGTCATAAGAAAATTTGAATATTTCTTTTTTTTTCCAGGTGTGTGAAATCAAAATCTTTTTAAAAAAATCTTTTTGCTGAGGCAATGGTAATAGTGGATCTACAAATGAATTCCTTAAACCTTTCCCTGAGGATCAATATATTGGTAGAGTCCCTACTTATTTTTTAAAAAGAATAAATTTCTTCATGCCGTCTTCCACAGAAGGAGGCCTTTTATAAGAGAAATATTCAAATACCATCTGGAATTAACTGGGTTATAGTTTTTAAATTCCAGAATAAGAATCGGTAGAGTGTGTTTTGATATTGCCTATTTGATGGGTCAGTAACTTGACTGACCAAAGGAGAAGAATTTTTGAAAGTAATCTTATCTAAAACCATTTTGATGTGTATTTGTATTCACTATGAGTTCAGATTAAGAAACAGATGAGAAAATTAATAGGAAAATGTGCATGTAGGTTATTTCTCATACTATCTAGAAAAATCCATGATGAACTTTTATGATACCTATTTTGGAAATCTGGTTTGTTACTCTTAAAGATAATGTGGAAACAGCATATGCACTGAGGTTTATTTAACTAAGGCAAAATTGATAATGAAAGAGAGGGCTTTTAAGAAAATGACTGGTCTCATGTAGAATGCAAAGCAACAGCTGATCAGAAATGAAGTTGCTCCCTAACCTTTCTATCCCAGTTGTCTTCCCCCTGGAGGGTTCTCAGCTTGCTTTTGTTGTTTGTTTGTTTTTTTGACAAAGTAGGCAAACAAAGAAGAAATTTTATTTCCTAAAAGTTCCCAAACAGTCATTGTGAGTCAATAGTAATTCAGATTAGAGTGTTTAGCCTGAAATATGTCACTGAGAATCAATCCCATTATCTTTTTCAACTTCTTGGGCTTTTTAAGAAAGACTGAAATTTTCAGAAAGGCAACAACACCAAAAAAATTGGAAGGATATCAAATGTCTTTTTAACATTGCTTCAGTGTGAACAAATTCACTGTTACCAAAAGATAAACAGTACTTATTATAAGTTTATATCAGAAAACTCACATAGTTTTGTTCATGAGTGAACAATGACAATCATGTAACATGCTAACTTCTCTTTTTTACAGTAACTTTATTTAAAATTAGTTGGAAAGATAAAAGCTAATACAAACTAAAAATGAAGCCAATAAAACTAAAGAAGACTAAAACAAAAAATAGAAAGTGCAGAAAAGAAAAAAGAAAAATAGAAAAGGAAAATAAGAATGTAATAAAATGTCTAAAGAAATGTCTTTTCCCTTCATCACAAGCATAAGCAATTTTAGTAGCTTATTACTTTCTCTTAAAATACAACAAATGATCTCTCTTTCCCATATATCATCTCTTATCTACAAACAAATCCTTAAAGCCGCATAATTCAGTCCTGATCAGAAAAAAATCCATTCAAGGTTACTAGAAATAACAATGTATCTATTTTAACCTTGATCAAATCAACAAACTTTATATTACTTCCTTTTACTTTTTAACAATCTTGGCTTTAATCCTTTCCAATAATATCCTAGAGCTTGATTTCTTTTTGTTTGTTTTTTCTTTGTCTCTGTTTATAAAATTCTTCAAAGCATTAACCAGCCTCTTTTATAAAAGCAATCTAGGAAACTTAACCAGGTCACTCTTTTTGGTTTGTCATTTGTATATTCCTTTTAATCAGCTGGTATCCAGTGTAGCCTCCCCCACCCCTCATCTCTTTCTTACTAGCCTGTCATTTTTAAATCTAGTTTGAGAGCAATCTTAGTCTTGTCCAATAAAACGTGTTCCTGTTCCATAACACCTTTTAAACCTAGTGTATCTATAGAGGAAGGCATTCTTAAAATTAACTTCTGGGTCAATTGTTTAAAAATATCCTCCATGTTCAGTGTTCAAATGTTCTGCTCCATTCTGTATTAATAAGTTAAATTTAAGAGTTCTTCTCCTTTAATTGTAATCTTTAATTCCTTCGGTCTCATCCTTTAATTTTTTAAACAGAATTTAAAATAAAAGCAAGGAGGGAAAATGAGAGGAGAGGTAAATAAAGGTAGATTTTTCCTTTTGGTTATTGCTTATCTGTTAATATTATAGCTGTCTAATTATAAACAAAAAAAACCTAAGAAAACTAAATGATCCCACACATGAAATAAATATCAATTTCACTGAATTTAGCTCTGTGAATGCTTTTGATTGTTTCTGAACATATGTAGGTATATTTGCCTAAATTTTTTCAATATAGGAAAAGTGGATGCTGTTTTGAATTGTTTGAATGCTTAAGGGAATATGAAGTAGATGTTCCATTTTGTATAAGAAAACCAGATATTTGAACAAATTTAAGCACTGCAGTAACTTTAAATCTTCAACAGTGCGAATACTACTATAAGTCACATGAAAAGGTTGAATGATCAGAGATGGTTTAGAATTGAAATTGTAGATTCAGTATTGAAATTTTATTCTTAAATTATGAGATAAATCCTTCAAAACATCTAATCACTATTCAGTGCAGTGTTGGCATTAATATAACATTTTTCTATTAATATTGGATTTGTTTTCATTTGCTTTCATTCATTCTATTCATTTCAAATGAAACTTACAGTAATGAAGTTGTAATCCTGGACAATGCCAGTGAAGGGAGGGAGAGAGAAAGTAGTCTAAGTCTTATTTGGAATCTTGTCAATTTTGCAGCAAGGCCTGTGCAAGCTGTTCAATTTCTTGACTTATATGAGAAGTATATTTTACCTGCTGGATGTGAAAAACGATTTGACATGCAGCTGACCAGTTTTGAGCGAATAACTTCCTTTAGTCCTTACTTGCTATAATAGCATGGGATTTGTTCTCTTACAGATCCTGATTAGAAATTGCTATTCCAAATATGTCTTGTAGAGATACTCCTTATTTTATAGAGATTTGTACAGAACTGTTGGCGGAATTGCAATGCTAGGCATTTTGTGATGTCTACTCAATTCAGAATCACATCAGATTTTATATATGTGTAAAATAAGCTTTGAAAAAGTTGCAGTGGAAAAAAGTGCTTATACTAGACTTGTAATTATGGATTTTTACTGGGAAAAAAGTGTTTTACATTTATCAGTATAATTCTTATTTTATCACTAGACTTTGAAATTAAGTCAGAAATAACGATAATAAACCTCATACATAGAACCAGGTTATTTTGTGACTCCATATTCCACTGTTTTTGAGATACCAGTACTGCATATTAATACATGAGCATTGTATGTGATTTCTGGATTGTGGCTGCCCATATCTATAGGAAACTCCTCATTGGAATCAATGTGAGCAAGCAAATAATACAATAGCTTGCAGTCAGATGTTCTACCTCCTTTTCATTCTCTTTCATGCTGTGTGCACACATTCATTTTAATCATGAGTAAAGATTTATCTTGCAACAGATCTAGTGTGAAAGAATTAAGTCATGGTAAGTTATAACAATTTTAGAAATAGCAACCAGGATACTGAACAAGGTTTTAAACTGTGCTTTCAGCATCTAGTCAAAGGTGTTAGTAAATAGAGAAATGTCCCTTCAAATATTTCTTTTCTTCCAAAGCAGAAGAGTTTTATTTAAGCTGGGCTGAAAAGGAAGGCAATTTCAGGTAAAGGAAAAAAGTATACCGCTAACCAGCAGATGGAATAACATCAAAAATTGTTTAGCTGGAATGGGAAACTTGATGCCCATGCATTTAATGTGCCCAGAGACACCATAATTTTTGAATGGCATGGAGCAAAACAAACATTAGCCTATGGCATCATTTTTATTTCTAAGAATGTCTCTGAGCTCCATGTATGTCCCCTAAACTTTTTAAATAAATATACATGGTAGCTCCAACCCAGTGTTCTATCTAAAAGTATGCCAAGCCATTCAGAATAAGAAAAGAAAAAAACTAGATAGTAAGAATCATTTTCAAATGGGAACTAGAAAAGATGTTGGGAAATAATAGTTATCAGTTTTTGTTCTGATAATTGAATGCCTTATGACTGCTCACACCTGCTATTGTGATCATTTTGTGTATATGGAAACTTCTTCCTTATGGCCAGTTCAGATTTCCAAATAACCTGTTTCCACAGCTTAGGCTATGCAGAATGTCTAGCATTTGCCGCACATTTCTCTCTAATTTTGAAGATGTGGCATCAAGTATGTTGTAGCGCCTGATCTGTGGAACAGCACCCCCAAGACATTTAGATAGATTTTGCAAGATATTAAAGACCTGACTGATTCCCCAGGCCTTTGGGTTAGGTGACTAGATGAACTTTATTGCTATTGATAAGGAAGGAAGGAAGGAAGGAAGGAAGGAAGGAAGGAAGGAAGGAAGGAAGGAAGGAAGGAAGGAAGGAAGGAAGGAGGAATAAGTCAGAATACTTAAATTCAGTATTTATAAACCAAAAGCAGTACATAACTAACACTGTGGTGTAGCAGTCAATATAAACTTCATTTATTTTTTTATTTCTACATTACAATAAATCCAGTTTCTACAATCACTCAAATACTGTATGGATGCACCTCTAGCTGTTAGCGCACAAAACAGACACATAAACAGTATAACAAATCATGTTAGGAAGGGGAGAGAAGGTATTTGAATATAGAATCAATGCTGCCATTTTCTTCCTACCACTGTCCAGGTAAGTGCATACAGTACAGAAACTGGGGAAGAAGTAATATGTCTCGATTTTCTGATGGTTGATTTCCTGTTCTCTTGCCAACTAAACTTTGAACTCTGTATTGCTTTTTTTGTTGTAGTTAAAGTATATTCCAGGAAAAAATATTGAAATGCATTTTAACTGCTATAAAATTAGATATACAACAGACTAAAGTTTAGCTTAATGAAGCACTTACATCTGAAGTTTAATCACTGTTGGAAGCCTGCATGCAGTGTTAAGCAAAGAAACTCAATAAAAACCTGTCTATGCTATAAATAGGTTATGGGCCTTGTTTTGTGAATCTTTATTAAAAGCAGTATATTTCATAAAAAATGAGAAAGGATTGTTAAAGCCAAAATAGAACAGTTCAGCTACTGCTGAAACAGTATATTGTCTTCAACACACACACACACACACACACACACACACACACACTTATTTCATCATATTTATATGGCTGCCCATCTCACAGACTGGGCAGTGTACAACAAAGCTAAAAACAATCTTTTTAATACCTTTTTAATAATATTAGCATTTTATTAATGTTATTAAAAAGATTAAACTTATAACAGGCACAAATATATGTGTGTGTGTGTGTGTGTACATATACACACAGAGAGAGAGAGAGAGAGTATAGGGCAAAAATCAGGTATTAATTACGCTGGAGCTATTTCAATATTTTGCCAGGCCCCTGGAGTCCCCAGAGCTGATGATACAACCTAATCTTGAGAGACTTCTGAAAGTTCAAAGGGATGAAGCCACTCTTTGGAGGGGGGAAAACGTTCCATAAAATGGGACCTGCAGCATGCCTTCTCTGCTAGATCTTATACAATGGGAAGATGGAATCTGGGAGAAGCAGTCTCTCAGATAACTTTAAATAGCTTTGAAGGTCAAAACAAGCAATTTGGGCCCATAAACAAACCAGTAACCAATACAGCTTGCAGAACAGACGTGTAACGTGTTCTTCTAGAAGCACACATGACTACTTGCAGCACTGCATTCTATACCAGTTGAAGTTTCGGGACATTTTTCAAGGGCAGCCCAGTGTAGATCATATTGCAATAGTCCAACCAAACTATGAGTAGAGACTCTCCATCTAAGTCTCCATTACTATTAATCTTCTCATCGTTCCTATCACCCATCTCCTCCCACTTATGACTCGATGACTGTAACCTTGTTGCTGGCATCTTTAAGATTTATATTGACTGTTTCCTTATGACTATCATTAAGTGCTGTACCTTATGATTCTTGACAAATGTATCTTTTCTTTTATGTACACCAAGAGAGTATGCACTCCTTGTGTGTCCAATCACACTTGGCCAATAAAGAATTTATTTATTTATTCTATCTAGGACAGGCACAGCTTATGCACATTACAAAGTTTAGCAATGACCCTCCTGGCCATGACCTCCACTTGCTCCTTGAGCAGGAATTGTGAGTCTAGGCGAACCCTCAAATTCCACATGGTTCAAATGAAGCCTGTTATTCTCCATCCAGACCCGCACAGTCTCCAGGCTCCAGAATAAGACATCTATAAGGTAAAGGTAAAGGTTCCCCTCGCACATATGTGCTAGTCATTCCCAACTCTAGGGGGCAGTGCTCATCTCCGTTTCAAAGCCAAAGAGCCAGCCCTGTTCAAAGAGGTCTCCATGGTAATGTGGCCGGCATGACTAAATGCCAAAGGTGCATGGAATGCTGTTACTGTCCCACCAAAGGCGGTCCCTATTTTTCTACTTGCATTTTTTACAAGCTTTCAAACTGCTAGGTTGGCAGAAGCTGGGACAAGTAACTCACCCCATTATGGGGCACTAGGGATTCGAACCCGTTGATCCACAAGCTCAGTGTCTTAACCACTGAGCCACCGCATCCCCTTAAGACATCTATAGCATGGGATAAAGATGATAGCTCACCCCATGATGAGGATGAGCTCATTCAGAAACCTCATGTGGATGTTGAATAGTAGAGGAGGGAGCATCAATCTCAGTGGCACCCATACAGTAGACGCCAAGGGCAGGATTTCTCTCCCCCAAACACCACCAAATGGAATCAATATCAACAAAAGGAAGCCATCCCCTCAGCCCTTTGACCCATTCAGAAGGATGCTATGGTTGATGGCATCAAAAGCCATCAAGAGGTCAAGTGAAGTAAGAACCCTTTCCATCCATGCCAGAGATTATCCAGAAACATGACCAATGCCATTTCCATCCCATACCTGGGTCTGAACTCCAACTGAAAAAGGTCCAGATACTCTGCTTCATGCAGGGTCCTCTAAAGTAGTTGTGCAACCACTTTCTCAACCAAAAACGGGAGTTTAGATATTGGACAAAAATTGTCCAATATGATGAGGTCCAGTGATGGTTTCTTGAAAAGAGGACAAGCCATTACCTCTTAAGAGATAACAAAACAAAATATTCTGTTTCTCTGATGTTTGAACCCATAGTTCTAATAGAATACCCTGAAGTGAAGGTTGTTTTTCATGCACTATTCAATGTTATTTTAATAAACAAGCAGCAGTTAATTTTTCAGAATTCTGCATCAGAATAGATATCTGTGCATCAAAAACAAAACTGCATGCATTGTACTTAACAAATATATTTGAGAAATAGAAAGATTCATTTTCCCTGTGTCGTAATGCCTCTCCACAAAGGTAAAACATGATTCTTTTAACCTCTGCTGAAAACTGTAAAGTACCCACCTGCTTTGTAAATACATTTCTTATCAATATTCCCTTTATAAATATACCTTTAGATTCCTAAACACTTCAATCATAAAAAAAGAGAAAATACAGAAAATAAAATAAATATAAATGTATTCAACATCTGCATATAGATAATTAAAGCCATGAGATTTAATTAAAAACAACAGAATAGCTGATGTTTTCAAGAATAAAGGATCTTGCTTCAAGTAGATGTGTGTGGAATATTTATGGGGATTTTAAGGATATAAATAAAAACAAATGAGCTAGTTTTATTGCGAATACACAGGAAATTTCAGATGGTTCAATAAGAACAGTCATTAATTATTTTCAGTGTACTGTGAATGATATTATGATCAACTAAACTGACTCCAGTTTCAGAAGAATTGGTTGGAACCAACATAAGGAACAATCCATTTGCCCAACTAGCAAAAAATTCATTGTAAAACTGAAGTTACTCTGTAAATTGCACATATGATTGATGACTGAACCAACTATGTTCCAGATTATCTAGCTGAGCTTTTTGCAGGAAGCCTATCTCCTAAAGCAGGAGTTTTAGAACTTCCGCAGGCCATAGAATCTGTTTAGTTTTTTTTTTTAAAAAACTGTCACAAATGCAGGCTTATTCCAAGTCTCTTTTATCTCAAATCCTCCTTTAGCTCAGTGTAAATACAGTACACAACCTTGGAATATTGCATCTTGCAGATTATTGATATGCCCATATTAAGCAAAATCAATAAATGGCTCAAATGTGAACCCTGTAGAGAACTCCTATATTACATTAGTTCTGCCTTTAAAAAAAGTTAAGTGGGTACAAGTGGAATCTACAGCAAAAAATGTCAGTGTATAATATGTTTGTTCAGCATAGCAGTCAATTATGTTCCATTTTCTATTTTTCTCTTTCCAAATGACATCTACAGTTGACATTACACTGCTTTGGGAAGAGAGCTTTCCCTGCCCAGATTTTTTGTACCTTTTTGTGTTTTTCATCTGGGCAACCATAATGAAGTATACTCCAACAGTAAACTAGTTTCTACTAGGTGGAATGTAGATAAGAATTTGATGGATCCAGTGACTGTTCTGAAAGCAAACCAGTTATCAACCTAGGGTATATATAAATATATTTAATAAAATATGTCATTACAGCAGCATTGCACTGCTAGCAAATCTGCCAAAATAGTTAAGAATTTTATAAGAGTTTCTAATTGCAAATTAATACTTTTATATAATAAATAAAGGACCATTTGAGAAAAATAATGCACACTTGTTTAAAAAGACCTTCACATTCCAAATATCAGACTTCTAATGTGAGAAAAGACAGAGCCAGTTTACCTAACACAGGTATTGTATATATTTAAGCCTTAAAACAAACAGTTCAGAAAGTCTGCATGCATTAAAATGTCATTTATAAAATCATGACTATTAATACTAAGAACTTTATCTTATGACAATGTTATTGGAACCTTGAGCAGAGCCGAGGGGAGTTTTAAATGAATTCTGGATATGATCCAGTAATAGTGTGCAATAACATGCCATCAATGAGCTGCTCCTTCATAATCTTGAGGGACTGGGTATGAAGCTGATGCATGATCTATGTATTTTTTTATTTTTTTTTAGTAATTCATTGGTTTAGCTTCCTGTCTTCCCATTTGAAAATTAAAGTTGAGTTGAGGAATTTAAACAGAATTATGTATAGGTTCATAAATAGTCCATTGCTTAGAGAGTGATTATGACATCAGGCTACAAGTTCTAGTGTTACTTTAGGTACAAATCCAGTTGGGTGGCCTTGGACCAGTTACTCTCTCAGCCCTGTGAAGGAGGCAAGGGCAAACTATTTCCAAAAATCTAAAGAGAATGGTGGTCTAGGCAGTTGCCAGGAGTTAATACTGACTTGAAGGCTATAAATAAAACATTGACTATAAATAAAACATTGCTTGGAAGGACCAAAGAAAGGTTCAGCCACATGACACAACCTAACAATCAAGTCCTTCAGAATATTTTTGTTTGAGTGCAAATCCATCGTGCTTAACATGAACAGGTAATAACAATGTGCAGAGCAAGGTAATGAGCCTGATTTTTTTAAAAAAAACTATTTTTCTAACTTAGCTACTAAAATGCTAGGTCAGTTGTTCACATTAGAAATAATTTGTCTGATGGTTGAGATTATTGATCTAATAAAAGAAAATGAAAATCTCTAAAATTATTTTGATTTAATACAAAAATATGAAACTGCTATTTACCAGGGATATATTAATGAATGTGTGATCTGAGTTCTGTACTGGTCCCAACCTGTTCTATGAATATAATATAATAAAACAGAAAACAAAATTGTTAATAGTTATTCACAGATGCTAAAACAACACATAATTGCTATTATTTTGATAGTGAATCAATTTTGGATGAAAACAGCATTCTTTCAGTAAGAGTTCAGTGCCATTCTAGAATACATGCTGGCACATATTTAGAATAGAAAATTAATTGTGACTCATAGAATTATATTGAAGTTGAACAAATTAGAAAAATGTTTTATATTTATGGACCCAAATATACAGACAGGGGAGTTTAAAGTGTTCCATACCCTGACTTTTCTGTCATGTAGACTCATTAGGTTATAAGTCATGCTAGCTGAAGCAAATGACCCATATCATAAGTAAATGTGTAGACACCTCGCTTTCATAAGCAGCATCAATCATATAGTACTTCTGTAGGACTTCCTAAATATATATAAGAACGTAAAACAACTGCCTACAAACAAACATAAAACTCCTTGTATGCTTAAATAACATCTCAGAAGACACACAAAATGAAAATAATAATCTGTCTTCTGGCTCTTTCCTAAATAAATATCACTGAGATTCCTCCTTTCCTGCACATGCCCTGCTCTCAGGCTGAACATTTTGCAGAATTTTGCAGGGACCTTGGAGGTCTTCTAGTCCAACCCCCTACTCAGCAGGAAACGCTGTACCATTCCACATAAATGGCTGTTCAATCTCTCCTTAAAATCCCCCCGGTGTTGGAATACCCAGAACTTTTAGTTACAATGGTTCCTTAAATGTTGCCTTCAATTTTTCCCACAGAAGTTGAAGTTGAATGAAATACAGCCATCCAAAATGCACCTAGTAGACCAATATTCATTTTTGATTATGGGTACCCATGAACCCTTCCTACATAACATAATCCTCAGTTTCCCTGGTCCTTGTGAAAACAATCTCTCTCTCAAGTGGAATTATCCCTTTTTATAAGCCAATGAAAATGAAACTATTCCACAGAGCTTTTGAAGGCTGATGTTGATTGGGTGCCTCTGTTTTATATTTTATTTCTAATTATTTGGTGTTTTATTATATTATAATTTTTCTTATTGTAAACTGCCATGAATTTAAAAATTCAACAGTAGAAAAATGTGATTAAATAAATAAATGTCAAAGGTGTTCAATCTGAGTTTGTTTAAAAAGAAAGAACCAGAATAAAGAAGAACAGAGACAAGTCCTTGAAATTGTCCATCAACAATTTGCTTTCAGACATTGTCAATAGACAAATCAGTCATTTGATTAGTCTTGACTTCTGTAGGTCTCTCTCTCAATCTCCTTTTCTCTCTCAATAATTCGTTGTTTCTTTCTTCTTTTTGTCTCTTTTTGGAGTGATTAATTTTTCAAACAGAGAGACCTCAATATTTATATCCAGAATCTGAGTCTCTGATTTGATATACAGTATAGATTTTACCCACAGTGACACACCTGTGTGTTGTGTAGATTATATATATTTATACAAACACCTGCTAAATAAGCTTTCCAGTATGTGCTTGTTCAAATTTAAACAGATGTTCTAAATTGACAAGGTTTGGGGAGGGGTAATTTTCTCTCCCCATTTATCCTAGATATGCCTGGGTGAAGAGACAAGAAGGTGAATTAGACTTTTATTTTCAATTGACTTGGCATTCAGCTTTTAAAATTGATGGAAATGTTGCAGATGGTATGCCTTACTTTCTGCTGAAAATTCTTCTACTCCTGGGCTTAGTGATTGAACGCTCTCTTGTGGAAAGCTCTGTTTCTCTATGGCACATCAGGGGCACTGTATTTCAGTCCTACACATTTTTCATTAACCTACACTGTAACCTTGGAAAAATAAATCTGGTTTTCAGTATAAAGATGGTTCTACTTTATCAACAATTTGAGATGGTTAATAATTGTGCTCAATAACAGCCAAAGAAGTTTGAAACACTCCATGTTCATTTATAATTCATTACATTAATAAGCAAAATGTATATGTGGTTATACTTTTCTTCAACTTGATAATGGAGAAACCTGCATTATTTCCTTCATATTTTTTAATATTTATGGCAGAGAAATGTTAACTGAATCAAAACTAATCAACATATCTTATGTTTTGTACAGTACATGTATAGAGCTAAATTCCTTTAAAAAAGTCTGAGGGCTTAAATGGTAAATTGGGAACTTTGGCATATAGTAGTCAATCTCCATCAACCATTTATTGAACATCATTGAATTTGATTTCTTCCATTGAGAAGCGGTTCTACTTTTCAAAATTTACAATTGTTTTATTCAAATGTGGCAGAATTTGGTGAACTTTTTTAAAAATATAACTTTAAATTAAAAAAACAAGGAGAAAAGAAAAACAAGCAAGAAGGAAAAGATTTGAAAGAAAGGAAGAATCAAGAAAAAAGCAAGATAAAAGTGCAGAAAGAAAAAGAATAGAAGAGACTTTGTAGATAAACAATATACCAAATTCTTGCTCTAAAGTTAACAATAGTTTGTTATTTCTATAATTCCATATAATTCTAATCATCAAATCTCAAAATAAAAAAAGTGTTTCTTTCAGTTTCTCACAAAAAGTCCAAAAGTAAAAATTTTATTATTACTTCAAGTAAAAATAAAATTAGTCAGCCTTTTCTTTAGTCAAAGCTGTCAATTTTGCTATCTCCACCAATTTTGTTAGCTTCACCATCCATTCTTTTTCTCCATAAACATCTGAAGTGGTAAAAGAGGAAGTAAAAAACCATTTTTCTAAGTATTTGCAAGTCCTTCCACCTTTGTACATATAGAAATCTCACCACTGTTATCTATATAAATAAAAATGTAAATGTCCGTTTGTATCAAATTGAACATCTCTGAAAGTTCTTCACCGATTGCTTTGAAATTTTGGCACAACGTTCCATTCGACTACGAGAGTGTTTTTATATAACCATATTACATACATGTCACACCTGTGACAGGTAAACACATGAAAAACATGAAAACACATTGAAAGACATTGAAAAA
>JANHZT010001385.1:396443-418424 GCA_032468215.1 Stegonotus admiraltiensis
GATTTTGATTTATATGCCGCCCTTCTCCGGAGACTCAGGGCGGCTTACAATGCGTTAAGCAATAGCCTTCATACTTCCTTAAAACAAGGTGTTTTGAATTTGAAGTGTTTCAAATTCAAAACTTTCATGCACTTGTGCAGGCAAGCCTAGGCCTATGAACATTTAATAAAACAATATTCACTTTGGCAAGGGATAGTTCGACTCTTTACTTTATCCCATCTGGTCTGTTGCACGTGCCATCTTTTATCTTTCTTTTATTTTTCATTGATTGTATTGTAATTTCTTTGTTTAATTATTGTGAGCCACCCAGAGTGTTGTGAATCAGACAGCATATAGGTTTGATAAATGACTATGATGATTATTTACTCAAAATAACACTTTATTTTATGTTACAGGTAGTCCTTGATGTATGACTAGTTGTTTACCGACTTACAGTGAACTCAAAAGAAAGTTACGTACAACCCATCTTTGAAATTGTGACTGCTGCTCTACCGCTGCAGTCACATGAACACATTTTGGGCATTTGACAACTGGCTGATATTTATGACCAGTGGCAGTCATGTGATGCCTATGATGCCTTTTTTCTGTAAAAATGGTCGTAAAATTGAATCCGGTCATGTGATAACTCTATTTCTGAGTCAGTTGTGTTCATGAGATGAGGACAACCTATATAGATAAAGTGGATTAAATTAGTATTTCTTACAGAAACATATAAGGAACAGTTGACCAATATTTCAAACATCCATTTATAAAGGGTGTGGGAAACTTGAATGAGCCCAAACTCTTTAATACATACAAATAGTAGTACCCTCATGCCTGCTTTGTTCTTTGTATTAAAGCAATCATAATACTGTATATTACACATACTGGATAGCTTCCTCAAAGATCAACTATTTTTCCTTCTCCTTCCTTCATATTTTGAACTCTTTAGTTGCATGCTGATGTAGCTTTGGGTTGCTATATACTCTTGTCAAGATACAGAATTCTTAAACTGGAAGCAGCTGCATTCCCCAAGGTAACAGCCACCAGATACCAGAAAAATCGAAAGCTGTTGTGTGACATCTCAGTGTTTTTTCCACTGTAGAGAAGATTTGCAATCAGGCGCTTACATATAGTTACACTGAATGATGACTGCTATGGTCCATATCTTACATTTTCTCTATTTTTTCCCCTTTAACGATGGTCATGAATGACATGTTATATATTGATAGAGCTCTGTGCTTTTCATTTGGCAAATCTCTCTAAATCTAATCACTACTTTTGCTGTTCAAAACCTTACTAGTTATACTTGAAATAGCAGGCTTTTGTAATTAGAGTAACATGTCCCAGTGCTGTATGCAGCAGCCAGATTCAAATATTTTACCTCTTATTCTAAGCTTTTGTGCTCATTTTGCTCTAAGAGGATCAAGAGGTAAGAAGCTGGGAAATACATTGAATGGGGAAACAATGCATGAACGATTCATTACTTCCCATCCAGTTGCTGTGACTGAGCATAGAAAGCAGCTTCTTTCAAATTATTAAAGCAGCTGTATCTTTTTCTACACTCACCCAAATACTTTATAAGTTGCTTTCAGCTGTTTCCACATGTATATACATGAACAGACACTTTTAATTCCCATGCAGTTCCTTCATCAAGGAGCAGTTTATGAAGCAATTCACTCTGTTTTAGTAAATAAATAAATAAATGCAGGCACACCAGCCTGGAAAAGTCTGCCAGAATTTTAATAATTTGAAGAGAGAGAGGGATGCAACAATTTCAAAAGAATTTCACAGTTCTAATGTGTGTGTTAGAAAGAAGCAACATTTTCCTTCCTTTATGATGCGTTTACTTGCTACTTTTCACTTCCAGTTCAAATACAGGAAGTCCTCAGATGACAACTGTCCTGTTTAACAACTGTTCAAGGTTATGACAACACTGAAAAAATAATTTTACAACTGGTCCTCACGCTTATAACTGTCACAGCATCCCACTTTCTTCAACTGAGCAAAATCTATTGACACGTCTCACTTAATGACATGGGTGATTTATTAAATGAATATTTATTTAATGTAGTAAAAAGTGTCATCATAAGCCTGGCATGGTTAACAATAGAGTTGCCTGTCCCAGTTGTGGTTGTTAAGTGAGGATTGCCTGTAACTTCTTGGTATATTCTTAGCTGTAAGAAGTGCAAATATATAAATAAATAAGTGCCCACATTACCCCACAATGACATTATTTTAAAAGAATTAACCTGGACTCCTAGGCACCTTGTTTTGAAGGCTGCCAAGCTTCTATGTTGATAAAGATCAACAATGTTTTGTAAAATAAAATTAGGAAAGTGATCCTTAAACCAGCAAATAATCCAGTAAAACAGACATAAGGTAGTTCAGATATTGTTAACTACAAGTAAAAGTGTGAACTAAATAAAAAATAGACCATTGATGAACATGTATAGATTTTTTCCAGAGAGAGGTGAGAAACAAGAAAAACAAATGCAATTATAATAGCCCTGTTTAAGAGTTAACCATGGAGAAATTCACATTACCTAGTACTGACTAACCAAGTACAACATAACATAGTGTTGAGGAAGCAATTGTAGGTTGAATTTATATAAGAAAGAAAAAAATAAAGACTTTACATTTTCCCCACTCTAAATATAAGAGAAAATTGTGTCCCAGTTCTTATTTTTGTTCGATACCAAGTACCAGAACTGACAGCAAAACTATCAAACTTGAAGGGAAATGATAAGTGAGATGAATTAAATCATTTGCTGATGGGGTTCTCCTTAGTTCCAGGTTTAAGTATTTCTGAAGTTTTAGAAGAAAATGAAACTAATCATAGTGTTATTAAGAAGCCTCTTCAAGGCTTTCCTTGTAGAACTATGTTGGCCACCTACAGTATTACTATCCAGATTTTTGTATTCATTTCTACTTATTCATTACTTTCACAGTAGCATAAAATCAATGAAGAAATTTCCACTTGCTAAAGTGTAATACCACTGGTTGTACTAGTGTTTATAGGAACCAAACAAAGTGCTCTCCTTGGACCTTGGGCAACCATAAGTATATCTTTACAACCACTTCTTTGCAAAACTCTAGTGTGAGAAAAATTAAACTATTCTGAAACGAGGGTTAATAAACAGACTAATACAGTTTTTAAAGCCAAATTAAGAGTTTTTACCTTTATAAACGCAACTCTCCCATGGAATAGTATATGAGATACTCATCTTTCTATACTGTATGTGGGTGAGAGAGAAGGAATGAGAGTGTTATCATTCCAGTTAGTTTTCAACACTCTCTTCAATTGGCCCCCCCTTTTTATTGGTGCATTGATTTGTCCACGGAAGTCCATTTCAGTTGATAGAGTGCAAGAATGCTCCAACAAGAATTTTGTTCTTGCTGCTGACAAATTCTAGGTTTTAACTTTCCACATATTTATCCATGTGCTTGTTCCAGCTGAACACTGAACAGGCTAGCAGGAATTCATCTTTTCTCTTTGCTGTGTGATCTTTCTTTCATCTTTCTTTAAGGGTTCTTTAGAGAATTAAGCCTTTTTCTCAACAGTTCCCTAATTATGAGTTGTGATTGTTGCAGGATAGAAATGAAAGGAAATGCTTCTTCTTTATAGTTATCTGTTGTAACATCAAACCCTTTACTTAAGTCTGTTGCTGTTTGCTTTCAATTCCTGCTACTTTCCAGGGATTCCTTCCATTTGAGGAATATCTCCTTTTCTATCTTGGAATCTGTTCTTGTGTCTCAGTGACAATAATAAACATGTTGCTTATTTATAATTAAAGATTGACTATAAGAGAGTATTCTTCTCTTTTACAATTGATATAGGCTTTCACCATAGGTATCTTTTGGGCAGGATTGGGCTTCAGGTTTAGTGACCATGGTTTAGAGTTCTGATAATAAAGTCTTAGACTTAGGCAAGAAAAAACAACAGTACACATACAGATTGGGAGAAGCCAGGTTTATTAGCAGTAACTGTGAAAGGGATCTTGGAGCCCTAGTGGAAATATGAGCCAACAGTGTGTGACAGCAGTCAGTGTAATCCTAAATTGCATCAAGAGGGATTCAATCAAGATTACATGAAGTACTAATACCACTCTTTAATGCCTTAGTAAGACCACACCTAGTGGAGTATTGGATGAATACTACATCCAATTTTGGTCACCACACTATAAAAAGATGTTGAGACTCTAGAAAGAGTGCAGAGAAGAGCAACAAAGATGACTAGGGGACTGGAGGCTAAAACATATGAAGAACGGTTACAGGAACTGAGAAGGGCTAGTCTAGTGAAGAGAAGGACCAGGGGAGACATGATACCAGTGTTCTAATATTTGAAGGGCTGTCACAGAGAGGAGGGGGTCAACCTAATTTCCAAAGCACCTGAAGGCCACACAAGGAATAATGGATGGAGAGATTCAACCTAAAAATAAGGAGAATTTTTCTGATAGTGAGAACAATCAACCAATAGAACAGCTTGCCTTCAGAAGTTGTGGGTGCTTCATCACTGGAGATTTTCAAGAAGAGACTGGAATGCCATCTGTCAGAAATGGTGTAAGGTCTCCTGCTTGGGCAGGGGGGTTGGACTAGATGACCTACAAAGTCCCTTCCAACTCTGTTATTCTGTTCTGATGTTTTTCCATGTGGTTGATCCTAATTGATCCTTTGTCCATGCCAGCTTCAGATTGGTCATTTTTTGAGTGTTGATTCATGATTGGTTCTTTGTGCTCGGTTCTGGTTGACTCCTGGTCCAGGCAAGTTTCTGATTTGCCCATTCTGAAGAGCTGAATTTGATGTGGCACAGAGTCACATGCTTAGTTACTTGTATTGCAGAAACTTGCCTGAAGATCAAAGTCATGAATACTACTTTTACCATAAGTAGCAGAATCTTGCAAGTCTAAATTCCCCTCTTCCCTCTTACTTTTACATTCAAGAGAAATGGGGAGGGTCAAATCTGAGATGCTGAAATTACATTTCCTGCTCTGGACTCGGACTTCTCTTGTTTGACCATTCTCTTGGTTACAACTCTTTTCCCTAAGTCTCACAGCCAATTAAAGTTAGTTTCTGGAGAAGGGAACTTGTATGGCTTTCTAACACATGGCCTACCAACATTTGGGTAGGGAGAAGGCACTGTCCACCCCTATGATTGACAAAGCTCGATTTTCCTATAGATCAGAAAAGACTATATGTGATCCATTGTAGAGCATATCAGTGTTTACAATATATGTGTGGTGGAATGTAGTCTGGAGTCACCACAGGGAAGGGCTCATTCCCAGAGAGCAAAGAGACAGCAGAGCTTGGAATCCTTGGTAGGCAGGAAGAGGGAAAACTGCCATCCCCTTCCCAGCAATTCACAGAGTATATCTAATAGTTATACAGATAGTTGCTTTAGCCTGGCAAGATTTCTGTCTATAGGTGAACAATAATAAAGAACCACCCAGAAGTACACTCCATGTGTTGTTCTTGTTTCTTTGGGGCTAACAGCATGTTATAAAATTATTCTGTTGAAGATACTTTAAGAATTCATATATAATCCATATGCAGACATACAATCCAAACAACTACTTTAGATGGCAATGATTTTTTTCCCAGAGGCTCTGTGCTCTCCTAACTTTACTCCCCATGACTTCTACAGATTTCACTAACATCAAGATAGGAACAGATTAGTGCCTATTCCAAAGCTCATAACCTGCCTTCCCTTTCCTGGGTCTTCTGCCTTACGTTGTGTATGTCTTGTTTTCAAAAGGTAATGTGGCCATTTTCACAACGGTAATTGATTGCCAGTTTTTCACCATGTCATTATCTACCCCATAGAGTGCTGGAGTCACTAAAGGTTTCCTGTACTCACACTATGAGTGCCTTACAATGATATATAGGTTGCAATTGTAAATGTGTGTTCACTTATGTTTACACTTTCATTTTTAAATTCACTAAAGCTTGCAAGGTCTGAAGAAGACTTCCGATTTCAGGCAGCTTTTAATAAAATACCCCTTCATAAACAGTATGCAAGCATTTCTGTAAATTGATTATCTGACCCTAATTCCTCCTCATGACAGCTCGTTTGCTTGCACATCTTTTGTGATGTAGGCATTTCCCCTGTCCTCTACCAAATCCCTTTTTGTTCTTGTTTTTCCATCCACATCCTGCTCCACTGTTCTTAATTTTTTCCTGGTACAAAAGGGATGGTTTAACATTTGTTATTCTTTTACCCATTTTTATAGGTGTTTGTTTCCAGGAATATTTTTGTGAGCTACAAAATTTAATAATGGTGAATAAATCTTGACTTTTTAATTGGCAGCTTTCCTGTGCTTTAATCCTTCTTTTGCTTTTTCATTCTTTGCTCTCTATACACTGGGCTCATCTTGCTGCTCTGATCTTTTCTGCTGCTTTAATTACATAGCGAGGCAGCTGAACATTTTAGTTTCTTATTATTAACAGTACCTTGTTTAAAGTTTTCAATCATAAAGCAAATGATGATTCATCTGAATTTGACTATCTTTGAAATTATACCTGGGTGTCTTCCTACCTCTTCTATTCCCAACAGATTACACAATAGCACTGATTAGTAGCAGCATTTATAATACCTCTTAAAGATCTATCATAATGGAATACTGTCAGTAATAGTATTTAATTCACTTATGTCTACACAATTCATCTCTACTGGCTTCTGTTCATTTCTTCACTGTATATTTTCTCTCTGATCTCCACGTAACAAGATATGATATCCCCAAGTTACGAGTTAGGACAAAATGTCAAAAATGTTAATAAATGCTTTGGGTCTTTGACTTTTTACTCCACTAATTGCTATTTACATTTGTGTGTCACATTGCTATACTTCTCACAAATGAACTTAATGTAGGTGATTCATTAAATTGTGAGGAAAATATAATAAAAGTGGCATTGATAATATCGGCTAGTTCAGAGACAAACAAGAAAAATATATTTTAGGAGATATCTGTCTTTTAAAAGGGGTGTCATTAGATTTACATTTAATTCTCAAACATAATTTATGTTTGTGCAGTAATGAATGTCTATATTCTGTAGGCATTTCAGCCTTGTCTCTGAAAAAACTTGGAAAGGGACTAGAAGTTTATTGTTGATAATTATAGTGAATTTGTGTTTACTTTGCCTGCTTAACATCTGCTACTACAGAGAGCCCTTATTTAGCAACCGCCTTGTTTAGCAAACATTTGCAATTATGACAGTGATAAAAAAATGTAACTTTGCGACCAATCCTCATATTTGTGACCTTTGTAGGTCTGTAAAGCAAAGGAAAGCAGAAAGATTATTGCAAGCACCGTTGTGGTTTCACTTGGCAACTGCTTTATTTAACAACCATGTTGCCAGTACCAATTGTGATCACTAAACGAGGAATACAAGTATATTCTGATGATGTGGTTTTAAAAGTGAAATTATTATCATTTCCATTTGGCTTGCCATTAAATTGATGTAATCAAAACTTCAGTTGAGTAGGCTTCCTGTCTTGTGTCAGTAGTATGTACTGACATTAGTTGTTGTTGTGTCTCCCAGGATTGGTGCAAAGCATCATGAACTCCGTCAGAAGCAGATCAGGGGACTTGCTGAGTATTCCACAGTTCCTATGGGAGCCCCACCTGATCTTGACGATGATGAGACAGACCCAAATTATGCACGAGTGAATCACTTCCGAGAAGTATATCCAGTTATCAACTCCTACCAGCTTTCTTCTCCACCTGTTTCTGAAGCTTATGGTGGGTGCAATAACCCTACAGCACCTCTGGACAGGGACCACTTAGAAGGATTGTATGCAAGGATAAACAAGCCATCCCACCAGCATGCTCCTGTTGAGAGGTAATACTCATGCCATGGGGGAAAAAAGTTAATGCATGTTTGAATATTTTTAAATGCAACAACCATTTTATATGAAATTGACATGGTAACTATATTATATTTCAAAGAATTTGATTTGAATATTCTTGTCAATGCTTTCAGTGATGTACTCCTGCAGTTTTACAACTGCAAGTGATATTATGTGAGCACAATGAAGACCTTGGAACAGTTTGGGAATAAATCAGTGGATGTGTTTGTGAAGAGTCAAAGAAGCATTCTATACATCTTTTTTTATGAGCAGAATGCTTCACATACATAGCAAGCTTTCCACGCACCTTGGAGTCTGTCTTCTGTATCTCCTCGGCATCCTCACAATTGAAGAAAAGGTGTTGTTATCCTTGAAATATATACCTTTTACTAGCATGATTAAATTGGGAGCTTCTGCTGAGCTTTTTTGCAGCCCGTGACATCTATTTTCTGTGAGAGGGATTTCTTACCTTGCCCTTTTACCTGTGCAAAGTTGCAGGATTTTATTCCTGTCTCAGCCAGGTACAGTGTTCACAATCAATCTTCTTTTTTCCCCTAGTGTCTTCTTCTAATATCCTGTTGTTTTGATGATTTGTTAATAGTCAATGTCACTTTGGTCTCCACCTCCCAAACACATACATACCACAACAGAGAGGAAACAGTCCAAATGCAGGTTTAGCAATATGGCACCATGCCCCCAAGTGCTTCAGAAGGCTTTCTGATGCGAATTTGGTCCCATGCTGCAATGATCACAGTTTTTGTAGTTTTTCAGCACAGGCTTACTGCTGTATAGCCATTGAAGTTCCATGTCAGCATATTCATATTCTCTCATTCTGAAGTCATTTGCTTTGTTTTTTTAATGAAGAGGGGGATCCCCTTGTTTACAGTGTATAATTTTACTCAAAGGGGCTGAATGATCTTAAATGATCAAGAATTTATATTTGCTTAAAAGGAAACAAAATAAATTTGCATCATTAGTAGATTCATTACTCAAAGTCATTATGAAATTGAAAATATTATCAAAAGGCTCTTCTTTCACAAACAGACTTAATTGACCTGCCTCAAATTAAATTTCAGTGCAAATTAAGTAGTTTTCTTTCTGTGCTCTGAAGTCCTGTACCCTAACGGACTTTTGTGTTCAGGGTTTTTGGGAAAGGGGAATGACATCATTTTATACCCATTTGCTAGAAAAAACTGGTTGCTTATACACTGTTTTACTATGTAAGCTTACAGTTTGCATTTTCCATATTCTATGATATTATGTGCTTTCAATTAAGCCAGAGGAAGATCAGAGAATGATGGCATATTTATGCAGATTGCAAAACATAGCTTCATAAAACAGATTACTTTTCAGAGTCTTTTGAATAATAAGCAGGGGAAAAGGAGCCATTTTTAATCCTTAATGTCAAATTTCTAGGGTGATAGCATTATTATTATATGACTGAAAGAAAGCATGCATCCCTAGTCACAGTCAGGGAACCATAACAATGAGATTCTGAAATCTGGCACTGGAGATTACAAAAACTGTCTTTGATGTGGCTTCCTATGTTTAAACAAGACACTTGAGGAACTCTCGAAAAGTGCAAACAAGACAGATAGCTGGAGGTAACTGAAGAGTGAGGAAGAAGTCACTACTGAGATGTGTGGAACTGCTTTTTTGGGGGGTGGGGAGAGATTTGTTTATCTTAGTTTTTGAAAGCAAAAAACTATTGAATTGAGATTTGTTTTTGGAGAGACAACTTCAACATTTCTTTATAGACAACTTTATTTCAATCATTGTAACATTTTAAACGTTTTAGCTCTCTTGTAGATATTATGAACAATATTGCTCATATTGTAGATATAAGCTTTAGTGAATTAGGCCATATACTATATTACTTATATAATTAATTATGAAAGCTGACAAAGATGACTGATTGTGACTTAAATTCACGGTCCTCCCTCATCAGAGAAATAATAAAAGTATATTCATCTTACGATGCTTTTGATAAAGTATTTTAAACCATGGACTTACCTTTACTATAAACTTGGAATTTTATTACTGTTTGTTAAGTTTTGCCAAGTGTTTAAAGTGCAAATGTTTTGAAAATGCTATGGATTCTTATTGAGATTTTATTGAGTTTTTATTCTGATTGGGGATGCCTGCTCTTTTTCTATTTTGTGAGCTGCCCAGAATTGTGGTTACAATATGACCAACTATGTAAGCCTTTTTAATTTACAACTATGTTTGTGTATGCATATATATGTTTGTATATACATATGTGTGTGGACACACAAACTTGCTTTCATAATAAGCAAGACCAGGCAGGTGTCTGCATCCTTTGGCTTGAGGTTCTTTCATGGTACTTCAATCGTGTTATAAAGTTCCTTTTTCAGACATAATAAAATGTTATTACTTTTTTTGTAAAATGACTGATTGGAGAGGATTGCCCATTCATGAACTGCTTGCTACATTAAGTGTGCAGAAATGAAACAGCACCCCTTTTAAAGATAGTCCTTGAATTATAACTGTAATTGAACGCTGGAATTACAGTTGGAAGTCATTGCAGTCATAAGTCAGGGCACCCACATGACCTACCGGTAAGTAATTTTCTGGTCTGTATCATGGTAAACCCAGTGATCACAAAGCAAACCCATTCATTTGAATGGGTGTCTTTTGTCAAAAACAAGCAAAAAATATTTTGAATTGTGGTCATTTGATCACAAAACACTGTGACCAGTCATGAAGCTGACCCATCTGTCATGTGATCATTTGACCAGGGAGGATTGGCACAACCATTTATGGTGGTGGGGTTGCTCATGGGCTATAAAATGCCAGTTTTGTAAATGTCGTAATTTTGAACAATCATAACATGAACGGTCAATATACAAGAACTATCTCTAGAGAAAGTGAGGCTTCTCAAGCTAAAAGAAAAAAATGGGATGTGAGCAGCAGCTGTGTCTGAGCCTCAAAACACAAAGCATTTGAGTACAAGATTCTCTCTCTTGTTCCCTATTCTCTGTGTGTGCAACCTCCCCCTCCTTAGCAGCCACTTATTCCATTCATATATCTTCTTTAAGAACGACCATCTATTTCAAAATCATTCTGTTTCACACACACTGGTCTAAACGTGGTGTCTCTATTATCATAACCTCGGGGTGGGGATGACTGGTTACAGTATCATAGGCTAATGTCTTTCTAGCATAATTTTTATTGTGTGGATTCAGACCACATTTTACCATAGCCCCAGTTTTTTAAACACACACACACACACACTGGTTTTCTAGATTAGAATCGTGATCTAAGGAAACTGCTTGTAGTAACCTTCTGATCCTTAAAAAATTATATATATTTTTCACAAACTAAAATCTTCAGCAAATAATTACTTTAAAACTGAAGAAACCACCAAGAAAGGAAGAGTAAAGAGTCAAAAGAGAACCCTAAACCAGTGTTTCTCAAACTCAATAATTTTATACTTGGTGGAAAATTCTGGAAGTTGAAGCCCACACTTCTGTCTGGGGTTGAGAAATGCTGACTTTCCTAGTGCAACTACTCCCGTCACACCTGATCAGGTACAAGTAGGGAAAGCCCCTTAAATTCTGACTTGAGTTCAGATGTAATGGTTTTAGATACATGTACAGGAAATCTGATCTCAAACTCATGGTTTAAGTCTAGAATTGAGATGCAAATTTCAGTTTAGAAATTATTGCATTTGTTTTCTGTTTAAGACCCTCCCCCTTTTTACCACCCTGTAATCCCTTAATTCAGAGTAGAGTTGAGGTGACTGGATGATGCTGAGCATTTTGTTGACCAGATGCCCTTCCTGAAGCCATGCGGAATTCACAGCAAATATTTTTTTCTTCGTGCCCTAGGAGAGAAACATCTGATGCTACCTAGGATTGAACTCTCAACCTTCTGAGTGGAAGGTTGAGAGTGGAAGACCAGAGTGTTCACCACTAGGCCACCGCACTGCTCATGGTGTCATTTGGAAGTAAAATAGCTATTATTGTGATACACACAAAAATTCACTGAAAATTTTGAAAAGTTGTTGATGACAAGGACCAACCCACCACCTATTGAAAAATAGTTTTAAAACAATTCACTGATATTTATTTTAAAATGTTCCTTTCTCTGTTTATATTTCATTTTTAGACAAAATTTCATGATGCCCTTTAAACAAAAATAGATTTTATTTCCTCCATCAGGCAGCTCTGTAATAGGAATTTTAACTTTTTATGTCCGTGCACATTATTTTTTTTAATCTGCCATTTAATTTTAAATGCTAATATGAGTGTGAGTAATTAAAAAGCCAAAATTGACTATGAGGTTAGTAAGCTGTAAGAATGGGAAAGGGGAGATCATTATGCCTCTGTTCATGGATAGCTATTTGCAAAACAACTGATAATGTGCAAAATTAAGATTTTATAAGTGGCATTTTAAATCAATGGTTAATGGCTTGAAGATTAATTAAATAGAGTTATACCAAAGAGAACCTGCTACAATCTTGTTTATAGGCCAGTCATTCGCAAAGTGAAAGTGCAGGAAAGCTATGCTACTTCCATTTTGCAGACAATTTAGAGTGTTTTATTCCTTGAACCTTTTGATTACCTTTCCAAAATGCATAGGTTTCTTAATTAATATGTGTGAGATCAGAAAATGCAGAATATGTTAAGATAAGTAACTGACATAAAGCAAATTCTAGGGCTTTGAATTTATTCTTTGACCAGTATTGCATTTCCTAATCATGAGTGTTCTGGGGACGGTGCAAAGAATGAAAACATTGCCATTTGTAAGAGCTACAAAAATGCAATATCCCTGGAATGAAAGTGCTAGCTTGGGGAAAATATTTGGATTTCAAGGCAGCTGCATATTTTATGTCATTTTATTTATTGTGCAATAATATGGCTGCCTGGAAAAACCATTACAATGAAGTGTTCATTCCTAGACTATACTCAGACATGCACTTCACCACAGATGTTGTGAGTATATTGAGTTGTGGAAGAGTAACTATAGCACCAAAAGAGAAATAATGCATATTTGTGGCAGAGTTCTTTCCATTGTACAGTGTGTACATTTCTAGTTGTTATGTACATATTTTGGCACTCTGCTTTTTCAGACCAAACCAGGGAGCATAAATTTCTTGGTTTTTCAGTGAAGTAATCATTTCTCTGTACTGTCATGTTTATTATTAGAAAAATTGACAATTAGAATTTCAAGGCTTTGTTATAGGAAGGATGAATGAAGGATCTGCCATTGCAAATGTAGTTTTTCTTTCTTTCATTCATTCTGTACTTATCTACAGCACAGCCAAACAATGGGTTTGCTCAAATTGCCTTTGAGTAAGTCTATGATGTGGTAAATAAATGATAACCATGAACGCTAGAAGGCTGATACTCCTATTCCCCAAAGGGAAAGTCTTTGTCAATGTGAATTATAAACCGACTCTCTTTCCCATTTATCAGAGAAGCATAATATAAAGCAATTTTCAAACTTGAGTGATTAATATGATTAAACAAAGATGTCAGGCCTAGATCTTCCATCTATATCCAAATAAATATTTTAGTTGACCAGGTGATCTCATAAACATGAGGTCAGCATGGAGCAACCAAACGAGTCCCCTGGCATTTACTACATGCTACATTCTGTGAAAGATTTGTTAAGACAGTAATGGAAAATCGTAATGCATGAAGTGGAAGAAGAGAAGGACACGTACAATGAGGACTAAGATGACACTGAGTTGGAAATGTGTGTAATATGCTTCCAGAATCCCACATTTTTAAGGTGAGGAAAACTTTCATGGGCTTCTTTGTCTAATACTAAGGCAATTTTCTCGCTGTACACTATGCCTCAGTTTTAAAAGAGAAAAAGTAAATGTTATTTGTAGCTATAATAATTGTTAATACTTTATGCATTTATTATTGCTGTCAGAGGTGGGAATCTATGATTGGGGAGGACATTAGATTCAGAGATCCTAGTTAAGCTGAGTGCAATAGAATTGGTTAAAAAAGTGATTCATAGCAAAAATGTCCTCTTAACCAGAGGTCCCCCAACCCTCAGTATGTGGATCAGCACCGGTCTGCAGCATGCTAGCAACCGGGCCATGGAAACAAGCGAAACCCCATCTGCAGGATGCAGGCAGCATACAAAACCACACCTCCTCCAGTCCATGGAAAAACCTCTCTCTACAGAACCCGTCTCTGGTGCCCAAAAGGTTGGTGTGGGGGCGGGGGGGCACTGCTCTGCATTTTCTGATGATTACAAAGTGATGGAAAAGGAGAGGATATACAGCTACCGTATTATAACATCAGCTAATGGGGATTTGAAGCTGTAATATGAGAACTTGATACATATAATAATAATGAAGTCGCTGAGATTATTTGCACCTACCCAAATTTTGTGTTTCAAGTTTTTTGCTACAGCAGCAGTGAGTATGGGAGCTTCATCTGTCTATTAAAAGCTGCACCTTTTTATTGTTACTGCTATTATAAAAAAGAAAAAAATAACTCTTTTGGTTTACATACCCTTAGATCTCACAGTTGGGTTATGCTTCCCATTTTCCGCCAGCAAAAAAAATTACCTGCTAGGGCAAATTATGCATTTTTTTAGTATTACCAATTTGCTATCTAACTAAAATTATGAGGAGAGGCATTTTTGTGGTAGATTATGTCACCTGAGTTGATTGATTTGACTTTATGGGCTATCAAATCATGACTTGATTCTTAGTGACCACTTAGATTTTCTTCATGACAATCTGCCCCCAACTTGGTTTTTCAGGTCTTTCAATGATGCATTCATCTCCCTTGTAACTGAATCTATCCAAGTGCTCATCTGCAGCATATTTTTTTATTGATTTCTTGGTTGATCCAAGAAATGGATCTTCCACCAATATCTTTTTTGCTTCCACCAATATCTTTTTTGTCAGTTTTAAGGCTGGTTGTTGTCCTTCTGGCCATTAATTTGATCTTGTTTGCATTTGATTTTAATCCTTTTTTTTTTCATTGCGCTCCTTGATTTTTATTTCTAAAGCTTGCAGATCCTTTGCATTGTTGGCTATTAGGATAGTGCATAGCAAATACAGGTTATTGGTATGTCTTCCTCCCGTTTTAAAACTACAATCGTTTGCTTCCAATCCAACTTCTCTTAATATATATTTGATATATAGGTTGAATAAATAAAGGGAAAGTATTATAGCCTTGTCATGCTCGTTTGCCCATCTGAAGCCAGTCTGTTTTGCTATATTCTGTCCATACTGTTCTGTGACCTGTATATAAGATTCTTGTGAGAACAATGAGATGTTTTGGAATTCCTGTTTTTCTTGGCACATTCCACAGCTTGATGTGATCAACACATTCAAAGGCCTTTTTATAATCAATGAATCAACATACTGATTTCTTTTGGTATTCTTTGTTTTTCTCGATTATCCAGTGGAATCAGCAATAATGTCGTATGTTCCCTGACTTTTTCTAAAGCCATCTTGAATATCTGGCATCTCTTTTTACATGTGAGGCTCTAATTTGCATAGGATGACCCTAATTACTTTCTTAGCATGTAAAATTAAGAACATTATACAATAGTTTATACATTCTGTTAAGTCTCCTTTTTGATATTGGAAAGAAGATTGATTCTTCCAGTCTGTTGCCCACTGTGTCATTCTCCAGATTTTCTGGCACACAAAATCCATATTGATTCTTCTTCTGTGACATGCCCTATTTTTGTGAGTGTTCCACAGGTCCTTGTAGCTTCCAGTTGGGTAAATGACCAGAGTGCTGATCTCACTTCATTTTCTAATATTAGAGGTTCTTGTAAACAGGGAATATCTTCTAAGATCTCTTGTATGTTGGTATCTTTACTTTACAGGATTTCAGTATACTCCTTCCTTTGTTCTCCTTTGAATCAGTTGCTATGAGTTCATTGGTGTCCTTTGCCACCAATTCAAGATTGCAACCCCCTTTTGAGTTCAGAGTTCTTTTCAAAGATTTTCCTTGTCTCCCTCCCCACCCCACTGCCCATGTTTTCTGTTTCCATCTTGTTGTAGTACTGCTCCTTATTGCTTCTTATAGCTCTCTGAAACTCTTGGTTAACTTCCTTTCTGAGATTTTTGTCTTCCTTGGCTTTGACATATTTTTTCTTCTTGGCAATTTCCACAATTTGTTCTGATATCAGTTTGCTTTATTCTCTTTATTTATTTTTGGCAGTCTCTTTTCACATTCATGCTTAACAACTTCATGCAAGTTCACTGCATAATTCCTCTCCTTTTTTATACATGAGATTCAGTACTTCAAAGCAATTTGTGATGTTCTCCTCGAAAATGATATATGTTTAAGATCAGGTAGTGGGAACTGACTGCATTCTTCTTTTTCTTTACCTGAACTTGGAACTTGTACATGAACAGTTTGTGATCTGTTCCACAGTCAGCATCTGGCCATGACTTTGATGCCTATAATTGAGGTCCTCTATTTTCTATATTACCAATAATATAGTCAATTTTATTTCTATATACTTCATCTGGAAGTATCCATGTACAGAAGTATCATTTTGGTTGTTTGAAGACGTATTTAGCTATGAAGAAATCATTGGAGTGACTGGAATTGATAATTGAATCTCCTGCTTCATTTCAGTTTCTTAAGCCATACTGTCTACCTACATTTTTCTCTTTAATGTTCCCAACTTTGGCATTCCTATCCTTGGGGTGGTGTGATGGTTCAGTGATTAAGATGCTGGGCTTATCTGCTGGAAAACCAGCAGCCCAGATTCAAGACCTGAGCACTGTGCAATGGGGTGAGCTCCCATCCTTGCCCTAGCTCCTGTCAACCTAGCAGTTTGAAACCCTGTAAATGTGAGTAGTTAAATAGGTACCACTTTGCTGGGAAGGTAACAGCGCTCCACGATGTCATGCTGGCCACATGAATGCAGAAATGTCTTTGGACAGCGCTGGCTCAGTTGCCTTGAAACAAAGATGAGCACCACCACCCTGTTATCAGCACTGACTAACAGAGTAAAATCCTCCTTTACATTTTACCTTTATTCTTGTCCCTAAAACAGCATATCTTGCCTGCTTAGTCTGTTGATTTCACATCAAAGATGATCATAAAACTTATCAACTTCCTCAGCAGTTGGAGCATAACTTGAATGATTGTCATAGTAAAGGCTTGTCAACAAAGTTTAATTAATATTATTTGGTAGTTGATTACACTATAGCCAAATACTGTCCTTGTTATACCCTTCTTTACTATAAAGGCAACCTCTTCTTTGTTTTTCATGTCCTGAGTAATAAACAGTATTCTGGTGAAAGTGTTCAATCTTAGTCCATCTCAATTTGATGATCCCTAAGATGTCATTTGTAATCGTTTCACTTCATCTTTCACTGTGTTGAGCTTCATGCTTCTTATGTTCCATGTTCCTACTATACTTCTGTCTTTGCAGCTTCAGATATAAGTACAGATATACAGTACAGATATTTACTGTACTGTATGACAACATCAGCAACTAGATGTCAGAGAACCTTTAACCTAGCTACATCATAAACATCATTAGTACTCCAAAAGATCCTCAGCATTTCCTCAGTAGCATGTTGAGTGCCATCTATTCTGATGGACTTATAACCTAGCACTATACCGCAATAGTTTTATATTTTCTATCCATTTTCTTGTAAAAATACGAGAGTATTTACCATTGTCTTCTCCCACACTGTTTAATTGATGTCTTTGCCTTTGTCACCAAAGTGATCTCTACCCTGCCATTCCATTACAGCCTTCAGCATCTTCCTATATCAGTGCTGCCCAATATAGGTACCAGTTTGCTTTAGCCAGGAAGCTTCAAAACTTGGATGACACTTCTGGAAATATATATTCTTGGCATACACTCCCAATATTCTTTGCTCATCCCCAGGAACTCCACCCCACCCCTCTACAAGCACAATGAAGGAGCACAGCAAAATTTGGGAAGGGAACGTACCTAGATCGAATTCCAGTGGTATTCCAGAAAAACACCAAGCCAAGATAAATATATCAAGAATAGAAAATAATATATGGTAACATTGTGGAAAATCCACATATGGCTCACCATTATGGATTTTAAAAGAATTTTATTTTTATATATTAGCAGCAGCAATACCTCCAAATGTATTTCTGCTGTATTTCTACAAATAGATGCTAGAGGAGAATTATTGTACAGCACAAGATGTCCAAATACAAAATTCTGTTCATCTAGAATTAGGAGGTATTAAAAATGCATGACTATACTTATCACTTTGAGTCCTTTGAAAACAGGTAGTTAATAAATAAATACATATGTACTTTGTGAAGTTAGAAAAGCAATACATCACTCAGTATGTATAGAGAAGAGATGTATATTTCATGTTTTTGACCATTTTGAGTCACTTCATATTCGATAGATCAGGTGTGGTCAGTTACATGTTCCTGGACAACAAACATGTTCATTATTTGGGAATATCACAAATGTAATTATTTGCAATGAAATTTCACTGCAATTTTTCATAGTTTTACAATTCCGATGACTTTAATTCCCAGTGACAAGATGGCCTTTTCCTGCATTTCCCTCCACTCGTGACACTGTTCAAATATTTCTATGAGCTTTTTTGTACTATGTACCCAAAATTATTTTAGGATACTCATAAGCAAGTAGAATTGCATTATTTAGGTGATGATGATAAGATTGGTTATTCTGTGGTAGAGTGCTTCATTGTACATATCCTACATTGAATCTTATTGCTATTTTCCTTCTGATTTTCTGCTTCTCATCTTGAATAATTTGCTATAATCTGCAAACTCACCACTGATGCACAAATTGGAATAATCAATCCAATCCATTCATTTATAAAAAGTAAAGAGCCCTGGTGTCATATTAATTCCTAGAAAAATTTATGCCCCAGTTCTCCTAGATGACTTTTTAAAAAGGATGCCTAAACTCTCCTCACAATAATCTGAAAAGAAGAGTGATCCTAATAATCTGTAAATAGTATTAAAGTAAATGTCACTCCCTTTCAAGACGCCATGCTGATAAATCTTCACCAAGGCCATTTCTTCTCTGAATATCTCAATTTTAGTTAATAACGCTTTCTACTGTAGACCAGAAGTAAGCCTAATATGCCTGTAATGCTGTAAATTCTCTCGGATCACTTTTTTTAAAATGGTGATGCTCTCTTCCAATTATCTAAAAAAAAAAGGATGGTAATAATAAATAGGAAACTACATAGCAATAACAGCATAATAGAATCTGGTTGCTTCCATAAGAAAAATTCTTAAGTGTGTTTGGTTTAGAATTTACAAATTATCTCAAAAACATTTTAAAATGCCCTTTAAAGAATAAAGCATTTCAACTCTTTTGACAATCTTCCAAAAAGTGGTTGTTCTTTAACTTTCCTAAAACATCTTGTACTTGTGTAACTATGCTAGGGTTTGTTTGTTTGTTTGTTTGTTTGTTTATATTTATTTATTTATTTATTTATTTATTTATTTATTTAGTAATATTTATATGCCATCCTTCTCCCGCAGGACTCGGGGCGGCTCACAAGGATAAAAACAACAGCAATAAATAATAATAATAACTGCAATAAAAAACCCAACAATTAAAATAAAACTCCCAGACAGATCAGGCGATTTGATTAAAAAGCCATGTCTTCAGGTCTTTGCGGAAGGAACGGAGGTCTGGAGCCCAGTGGGTAACTTGTTTCAGAGGGTCAGTGCAGCCACAGAGAATGCCCTCATCCTGGGCACCACCAGCCAACATTGTCTAGCTGATGGCACCCGGAGGAGGGCAGTCCTATGTGCGCGCACAGGGCAGTGGGAGGCCGGTAGGAGGTGATCCTGCAAGTACCCCGGGCCCATGCCATGAAGGGCTTTATAGGTTAATACCAGCACCTTGAAGCAGATCCGAAGGACCACCGGCAACCAGTGCAGCTCACGCAGAAGAGGTGTAACATGGGAGTAACAGGAAGCTCCCATAACAACCCGTGCGGCTGCATTCTGGAGCAGTTGGAGCCTCCGGGTGCACCCCAAGGGCAGCCCCATGTAGAGGGCATTGCAGTAGTCCAGATGGGAGATAACAAGAGCCTGAGTGACTGTACGGAGGGCATCCCTATCTAGGAAGGGTCGCAACTGGCGCACCAGCCGAACCTGTGCAAAAGCCCCCCTGGTCACGGCCGTGAGATGGTCAACTAAGGACAGCTGCAAATCCAGGAGGATGCCAAGATTGCGAGCCCTTTCAGAGGGAGCCAGCAACTCCCCTCCCATCAAAAGTGATGGGGCCACTAGATCCTGGGATGCCAACAGCCACAGCCACTCCATCTTGGAGGGGTTGAGTTTGAGCCTGTTCCTTCCCATCCAAACCCGCACCGCCTCCAGGCACTTAGACATCACGGAAAGGATATCCCTGGATTGGTCCAGGGTGGAGATGTAAAGTTGAGTGTCATCAGCATACTGATGATAACTCACCCCGAAACTATGAATGATCTCACCCAGTGGCTTCATATAGATGTTAAAGAGCAAGGGGGAGAGGACTGAACCCTGAGGCACCCCACAAATGAGGGGCCTAGAGGAGGATCTCTGTCCCCCTGCCCAGACAAACTGTGTATGATCCGAAAGGTAGGAGGAGAACCACTGTAAAACAGTGCCCCCCACCCCCAACCCCCCAAGTCATCGCAGTAGGATACCATGGTCAAAAGCCACTGAGAGGTCAAGTAGGACCAGAACAGAGGAATAACCCCTGCCCCGGGCCCGCCAGAGATCATTCACCAGGGCGACCAATGCTGTTTCCATGCTGTGTCCACGCCTGAAGCCCGATTGGTACAGGTTGGTATGCCACAACGGGACTCAACAACCTTCACTATAAAGTGAAGGTTGGAGATGGGACGAAAGTTGTTTAGGGAGGCCGGATCCAGGGCAGGCTTCTTGAGGAGGGGTCGAACCACCGCCACCTTAAGGGTGGTGGGGAAGACCCCATCCCTCAACGAAATGTGAACAATCACCTGGATCCAGTCTCCGGTCATCTCTCTGGTTGCCACAACAAGCCAGGAGGGACACGGGTCCAACAAACACGTTGAGGCTCCCAATCTTCTCACAATCCTGTCCACTTCATCCAAGGACACAGGGTCAAAGTCAATCCAGATGTTACCTTCAAGACTTGCTCTCATCTCCCCGCCAGACTCTGCCCAGTCAGAGTCTAAACCCATCCGGATCTGAGCGATTTTGTCTTGCAGGAATTAAACAAAATCCTCAGCATTGCCCTGCAAGGGGTCCTGCCTCACTCCCTGATTAAGAAGGGAGCGGGTCACTCGAAACAAGGCTGCTGGGCAATATTCTGCAGATGCAATGAGAGCAGCGAAATAATCGCGCTTTGCTGCTTCCATCGCCACAAGATAAGACCTAATATAGGTTTTTAACTGTGTTCGATCAGATTCGGAATGGGTAGACCTCCAACAGCCCTCTAGGCGTCTCTTCCTACGCTTCATCTCCTTAAGCTCCTTGGAAAACCATGGAACTATCCGGGATTCCTGTTGGCGGAGAGGCCACAATGGGGCGATTCGATCCAGTGCTCCGGTGGCAGTCCGTTCCCAGGCGTCAACCAAGGCCTCTGGTGAATCGCGGGACAAGGATGTGGGAAACATCCCAAGCTCCGTCAGGAACCTATCAGGGTCCATCAGGCACCTGGGGCAGAACCAACGAGTCAGTTCCGCCTCCCAGCGGTGAGTGTTGGCGGATGGAAAGTCCAGCATAAGAAGGGAATAGTTGGTCCATGACAAGGGTTGAATGGATAGAACCTCCCTACCCCGAGCATTAATCCACTGCCCAGAGATAAAAATCAGGTCAAGTGTGTGCCCACTATTGTGAGTTGGGCCCTGTACAACTTGAGTCAGGTCCATGGAGGCCATGAACTCCCGAACCAGCTCAGATGTCTCGCCAGCTGATGGGAGATTAAAATCTCCCACAACTATCAAGTTGGGGAGCTCAACCGTCAGTTCGGCAATGACTTCGAGCAGTGCGGGCAGGGTCGAAGATACGCAGCTGGGAGACAGGTATGTAATCAACAAACCCGACTGTACTCCAGGGTTCCATTTCAACAATAGGGATTCACATCTGCCTATCTGAGGGACAGTGACCTCCTTAGGACTAAGACTTTCCCTAATAACAACCGCCACTCCCCCACCCCTTCCATGGAGT
>JANHZT010001385.1:442047-453755 GCA_032468215.1 Stegonotus admiraltiensis
TAGGTAATCACCAACACCTTGAACCTCACCCGGAGGGCAACTGGTAGCCAATGCAGGTCACGCAGGAGGGGTGTGACGTGGGAGCGTCGGGACACTCCCATCACTATCCGCGCGGCCGCAAACTGCACCAGCTGATCCCCAAGTGGTTTTCAAGGGCAGCCCCATGTAGAGAGCGTTGCAATAAACGAGGTCAAGCATCTGAATAATAACCTGAAATATATAAAGGTTTATCTACAATTGTAGCTATTTTTATTATATAAATATATATGGAATACATACAGATAAATAGCTTGGAGAGTAACATAGTTTAAGAAATCATAATTAAACTAATTAACATACCAATTACATAATTTCCAAAAGCATCACAAGCAATTGTTTTATCTTAATTCTCTATGATCTCTACAAAGATTCCACTCTTCTATCCGAAAAGACTCAATTATTGACAATTGAATGCTACTGCTCAATCACAAATTAATAGAAAAAATGTACCACAAAACAAAAGGTTTTATGCAACAACTATATGTAAAAATATGTAAAACATTATTGTAAGGCCAACAATACTACAGTCTCTGGGCACAAAGTTTAAACACCCAATTATTCAAAAAAGAAACTATTTTCATTGCATTTGTTCCATGTCATGTCTAACAAAGGAGGCAAATTAAAATATGTTAAAAAATACTTCAAGGACATCATCCTCGAGAGTAGAAAGAGAACCAAGTTAGTGTATGCTAGTCAAAAATCAAAAGCAGCATGATAGCACGTTTTCCGATTAACAAATTGCATTAAAAGGCATAAGCTTTCATGAGTTAGAGTTCAATGCATCAGAGGCAGTGAATGATTAAACTGATGTTGGGGGTGGGGAGAAAAAGTGGGAATGCAGAGGTTGGTTACACATGAGACAGATTACAATTAGCTTGTGTTGAAAACCATTGTGGTTGGCAAGGCCTTCTGAGGTAGCCTGAAACTTCTTGAAGAATGATTCTATGCCAGCATTATGTAGTGAGAGACATATACCACCTTGAACGCTGTAACTGAGTGTCCTTTGAAGTTAAAATGCTCTCCTATCATTTTGTCTTTGTTTTGAGTTCTGATGTCAAACTTGTGTCTATTAATACTTTTGTGTAAAGTTTGAAACAAAAGAAACAAGTGCAAAATCTGCCTTTCCCCTCCCCCCACCCCCCCAAAAAAGGTGTGGTTGGCACACTGGGAGAAAGTCTCAATGTCATTTCTAGTCATATCAGTTTGCTGGATATCTACATTAGGCATAGAATTCAGAAATATGTCTAACTGCAACATTGGACCATTTCCTAAAAGATTGTTTTTCTTGCAGAAACCAGATAAATGACAGTACTGTCTGCACTACCACTTTTCTTGAATTAAGTCTTAATTTGTCAGTCCACTTCCCATATATCATTACATGCAGGTATGGATTTTTCTTCCCAACCTCCTTGACATTAGATGAATCGGATACTCTCAGCATATTCAATCTCAGAAAGCAACTGTTTCATTTATTTTATGTATGTATGTTTGTATGCATGTACCTTGTTTCCCCCAAAATAAGACATCCCCTCATAATAAGACCAATCGGGCTTTTGAACTCATGGCACTAAGGCCAAGCACTTATTTCAAGGTTCAAAAAAGTATAAGACAGGGTCTTATTTTGGGGAAAACATGGTATGTATGTATGTATGTATGTATGTATGTATGTATGTATGTATGAAATTTATTGGCCACCCATCATATCTCAGGGTAACTCTGGGCAACTTACAACCAACTTACAATCATAAAAAATAAAAACTGTTCAAAAATAAAATACATGAAATGCTACACAGAGCCAAATACCACGGTTCAGTTAAAAGATGGAGAGAGTGGAAGCAGGATTGGAGGGGTGGGGCAGAGGTGGGATCTGTTTTTAACCAACCCCCTCCACTGGGATACTCCCCCATTGAAGCCCCAAGCCAACTCTCAGAGCCAGATCTTTAGGCTTTTTCAGAAGGTCGGAAAGGTTGGGGCCAACCTCAGTCTAGGAGGCAAGGTGCTCCACAGGGCAGGTGCAATGGCAGAGAAGGCTCTTCTCCTGGATCCTGCCAGATGGAATACTCAGGCCAACAGGGCCCACAGCATGCCTTGTCTGCCAGCATGGGTGGGGCAGGCTAATTCCAAAGGGATGAGAGGGTCCCTTAAGTAGCCAGAACCCATGCCAGAAAGGGCTTTAAAAGTGATAACCAACACCTTGAATTGCACCCAGAAGCAGACTGGCAGCTAGTGCATCTTACAGAGCAGTGGTGTTACATGGGCATTCTTGGGGCCCCAAGAACTGTCTGTACCACTGCACTCTGCAGCCTCCAAATGCTCTTCAAGGATTGTCTCATGTAGAGTGCATTGCAATAGTCCAATCATGCTACTAGAGCCTGAATGACTGAGTGCAGGGACTTCTGATCCAGTAAAGGCTGCAATTGACACACAATCCGAAGCTGTGCAAAGGCTCCCCTGGCTGCTACTGTTACCTGCTCTTTGAGAACTTAAGCATATGCTGAAAATGGCCAACAAATTATTTATTCAATGGATGGCATTTACACTGTATCTGTACAATGTCATCTACTTTATCAAAACTCTTGGAAAATCTACTGCTAATAATTTACTCCCATCATATCATGCACATAAATGGTAATTACAGATTTGTTAGGTTAATGAATTGCAGAAAGTATTCTTGCTAGGTCCTGTAAGATGCCACTGCTTAATAGATGAAACCTGGAGTGTACCCAACTCTAGCTGACTTGACCAGATGGATAGAAACATATGGAGACATTTATATGGAATAGCCAGAGCAGTGGTGAAATCTAAATTTTTTTACTACCGATTCTGTGGGTGTGGCTTGGTGGGTGTGGTGTGGCTTGGTGGGCATGGCAGGGGACGGATACTGCAAAAACTCCATTCCCACCCCACTCTGGGGCAAGCCAGAGGTGGCATTTGCTGGTTCTCCGAACTACTCAAAATTTCCGCTTCCAGTTCTCCAGAACCTGTCAGAACCTGCTGGATTTCACCCCTGAGCCAGAGGTCCACTTTTGGAGGACAGTAAAAAGTGCCCAGAATGGATCCCATAGCAAGCCTAAAATGTCTAAGTGGAGCTGAACAGACCTCAAACCATGGTTGTATCACCAACCAAATGGTCTGTGAAGCAGGCCAGATCATACCCACTGTAAAAATTGCATCAAGAATAGATAGAAAACGTATTTTAAAACTGAAAGATTAAGAGCAGTTTAACTTCCTCAAATATGGGCTGGAAATGAGACAAAGGCAATGTTTTGAAGATGTGGGTAGGGTAAGATGATGAGGGAGGACCTGCAGGAGTGGGGGTGACAGAATGTGCCTCATGGGTGTAAGAAATATCTGTTCAGGGAGGTTAAGCACAGAAACTCCAGCATACAAAATCTATGTAGTTGGAGGACTAAAACTGTACCAGCATATCTTTGCAGTCAGCCAACTCTACTACTTTTGATTGATTGATTGATTGATTGGCAAGAGCATATTGCTAAGTGCCTAAATAACAGGGAGAGAGAAAAAATGGGGGGGGGAATAGGATTGGGAGGTGGTGGTGAGGAGTTACTAGCAGACGTGTCCACAGGATCTGATCTATTGTCACCATCAGGTGTAAAAGAGGCAGAGTTTGCTTCACAATGGCTTTGTCTTTTCCCCCTCCTCTGCTTGAGCCTCCACCTCAAAAGCCCCTGGAGGCAAAAGGGCTCAGGTTTGAAACCATAGTTTCTAGGATGCCCAGCCACAAGCTGAGCAAGGGAGTGATTGCATATAAGCCAAAATGGGAGGTTGGGCTTGTCATTATATTAGTTTTTGTAAAAGTTTCTGAAATCGATCAGTTTCATTTTGCCCTCTGGATCACCCAGAGTATGGCAAATTGGTAATGCTGTAATATATTTTAATGACCAGTTTAAAGATCCTTGGGTACCTCTGAGAAAAGATAATGGCAGATGCATTTTTATAAGCCCTTATTCGACCAGGATTTCAAACATGGCTATTTTCCAGGATATAGTTTAACTCCATTTCAAAGAAGCAAGGAAGCAGAAATTGTACTGTTGTTATTATACTTCCATGATGTTTTGTACAAACTATATTTACAACTTCCTTGATAACAAATATAAATTATGTTTGTGCCTATAAACCGTGAAAAAGAATTAACATAGCCAGTAAAAGAAAATAAAGATTTCAATGTGCATGTTTGCATTATTTATTTTTAAAATTTATACCTCTTTCATTTCACTCAGAAGCTTTTAGAGCAGTTTTCAGAATAAATACTAAATTATCATAAAACAGTGGCCATAAAAACAAAACAGTTCATAGATTATAAACCTATCGTTAAACCCCAGCAAACCATAATTTTATTATACTTATTCCTTCAAGCTGGATTTCAGGGCAAAACAGCACAGGCAGAATTGTCAATAAACCTCCAATTTGCAGAGCTAAAATGAGAGGTGGGTCTCCTTACGAGGACAAAGAAGCTTGGAAGTAGAAGCCCTGCACAGAATTCTTTTTAAAGGCTTCTCTACCCCTCTAAGACTCCATTTCTCAAGCAAAAAGACAAGAAAAACAATAGGTACAAGCAGGTGTGTAGTAGGTGCTTGGTTGCTTGAGCCCAGCTTTGGTCTGCAAGGAACCCAAAAACCAGACTGACCTCTGAGCATTTAGCTCTAGCCTACAAGCCTTCTATCACTGGTGGAAATGGGGAAAGAAATCAGTAATCATGTAAAAGGTTAGATGACTTTTCTTGATTTATTTTTCCTATTATTTCAACTGTGATCCTTTTGAAAAGTGAAAATTTGCTAATCCCGAGCAGATATTATCAGAGTAGAATGAATTGGAATGCTTTGGTTCCTATTTAAGAAAATATGCCTTGGTTCACATATCACATGGTTTACTGTGGCCTCATGTGGTCTGTGAAGCTGTCTTATTGTGGTTTATTAAACAAATCTTGGTTAAGTACATGGTTAAAACTTGGAACAATTTGTAAACCCTTGTCTTTATCAAGGAAGGCCTCTGAATGGTCTCTGTTAGGCTTCTAATTCTAGAATACAGAGGCCTGTGGGTTGTCTGAGAGCTGAGGCAGATGGCCAAAACATTATGATTATGAAGTTCTTGTGAGCCGCCCAATGTGAAGACTTTCAGCTTGATGAGTCATAAGTTTTGCAGGCCTGGTCTAAATGTTAACCACATCATTAGACATGGTGCATGAATGTCATACCCCATTTGCATAATTTCCTTAATGATTCAAAACTCACTCATCTCCTATTATGTGGAGATTCTGAAATTCCAAAGCCTCCTTGAGAATGATATGCCACCTACTTGAACCCACATGTGTGATAGATCTCTGTCCAGTAATGCCTAAACCAATGCTTCCTGTGGTTGAGACCTCTGAGGGAGTAACAGAGTGATTATAATACTGATTAAATGTGCACATCTCGGAGGAGTTGCGGGTTCTGTAATAGCAGTTCTGTCGTGCATAGTTACTAGGCACATTTTCATCTTCCCTCGCATCTTGCACTGGCAGCTAATGAAATTCTTTACAAATTATTTAACTTGCTATTTATGCTATTCCTTGTTAAATTGCTGCTAGAATGCTTTATTCTTTCCTAGTAAGTTTGCACCTTTCACCCCTGGCATGCTGGTGTCTTAACTAGAACATCTGCTGTAGAAAAGATGCTGGCTTTGTTTTTTACATCTGTTTGGCTGAACATATAAGTAGAACTGAAATATAATTAGATATATGGGAAAATGCATTTCAAAACATGTACTTTGAAATGGTGTGCCAGGATTTCTATTGTTTGCAGCATTAAGGGCGGAATTTACAAAGCACGAAGAAGAAACTATTGTACCTAAAGAACACTGTTGAGTGATACTTTTCATGCAAATTACTAAAAGAGTAATATTGGCAAAATGCCAAATTCCATATGGCATCTTGAGATGGAAGGACAGATCCACTGGAGGAAAGCATTTGGACTGATGGAAGTTGCCTGAAAATGCACAATCAGGCACATACACATTTACTAATGGAAAGGGAGGGAAGATTATCGCTACAGCAAGGGAATCTGCCCTTTGTGCATTTGTGGCAAGGAGCCACTTGGAGAAGAGAACTTGGTGAAACTCTCGCTCACCCTGTACCAGCCTCTAATCTACAGGTAGTCCTTAATTTACCAGTCTCAGCATCTGTTTGAAGTTATGATGGAATTCACCAAAGCTACTTATGATCTGCTTCAGATAACCACATTTTGGGCATTTGGTAACTGGGTCGTATTAATAGTCAGTTAAGGTATTATGCTATGATGTGACTCCAATTTACAGTGCTTTTGCCAGTTTTTGGCCTTTTTGTCAAGTTTCCAGCAAAACATGCTCATAGGAATACACTGATTCATTTAATGACTGCTGCAATATAGTTGTAAAATCGGGTCCTGTTGCATGGCAGTCTTGATTTACAGTGTTTACATAACTTAACGTAATGTACATAACTTAACAATGGAAATTGTAGTGCTTGCAAAATATTCCTTCTGAATGACTAATTTTTCACTAGTGTATGTAAAATGAAACAACTCCTGTTTAACTATACTTCACAAAGTGATATATATTCATTTTCTTTATATTCATTTTTGTCTCTGTTAATATGCATGTTTTCAGAAATTGTACCCACCTATAATTTTTGTATACATCGTATTCAACAGAGTCCCGTTTTGTGTGGTCTTGTGATCAACACTGATGGTGTTACTAGTTTGTATTGAGGCTTAGTGCATTTCATCAAAATGGCAGTTCTAATTAGGTTCCTTGAATTAGCTGATGGATTTTGAGAAAGATAACTTACAAAGCTCTTTCAGCTGTCCAAGATATTCCTGCCATGGCAGAAAGACAAAAGGCCACTGGAAGCTGCAGATTTTAAGGCTTCAGAAATGCAGCTGACAGTTAAAAAGACAAATTACATTTGTATTTTTTCCCGTAAAAGTCTTAATACTGGATTAATGTTATCCCAGTAGCCATCATCCATTAAAAGCTTTCTTTTATTATAAGGATGCTTTTTGACCACATGATCTATCTACTTTTCTCTGACATTCTAGGCAGCCTATAAATAACCTTTTAAAAGACAAAAGCAAATGATTTTTTTTCAGTATTACTAATGTATGGAATTTAAAATTTAAGGCTACTTCACTAGACTTGCAATACTTCTAGTTATGGAAAGGTTTGATGAAATGAAGGGTGAAGGCTATAAATGAACCACTGAACATCAGTTCATGAGAACAATTGATGCTCCTAAAACAAGCTTAATTTCAGTTTTTTGTGCAATGCACAGAATTAAATCTCACAGTTATATTCAAGTATTTCTGTGTAGAGAAATAATTCCAAGTCTTTAAAAATTAGCACAAAAGCACAGAAGGCGAAATCCAATCCTTTGTTCTCCACTGGAACCCAAATGAAGGCACCTATAAGAGATGGTTTTCTCTCTACTTGACCAGCCACTTCTCTTGATAATTGGGTCCATTGTTAAGCTGCTCTTACCCTACATAAATACTGCTGGAACTACTTGTTTAAAAAGTTACTATCACAGGCAACTTTTTCCCTATGGAATGTTTCTGAAGGGAGAGTGAAACCATTTTGGTATTATCACCAACATTGGAACCATCCATGTTCTAGATGGTGGTGTCTGTAATTTTGCTTCAGGATTCACTGCTGAGCAGCCACATGGCTCTTCAACCAAGTGTTGCTTTCCCCTGCAGTGCTTCTTCAGTGAGTGAACAGATGCTGCAGTAATTTTGCTGCTTGGAGAGTCAACATCACAATGGGATATCTGCACCGGAGACCTTCTCATTGGTGAGAATCCCAGACTGCAGTAGCTAGAGAAAGTCTGTTATTTGGAAGCAGGAAGGCTTTTAACAATAGGGTTGTGGCTGGCAGTTTCAGCCTCATCATCTTTATTTTTAAGGGAAAAGAAAATACTCCCAGCCATTTTCTTCTTTGTGAAAAACATTGAAAACATTGGTTGCCAATTTGATTTCAAGAGTTACTTCACATGGGTCTGTAGCCGATTAAACCAAACTCTCAGGCTCATATTGTTGCAAAAAATGTTCTTTTATCTTAATTGTGTTTTTTAAAGCCCTGTGATTGAAATTGTTTCTTTCAGTGTTTAGCCAAATGTACCCTTTCTGGATTGTAAACTTGAAGGCATTAGAGTATCCTTTTGAGCTTATAGAGTTGGGAATGTACACTCCAAGACAGTTACATCTATGATCTATGATTACCCTAATCAAGGAACTATGAAGGAGAAAACCAGACCTCTACCAACATTGGTAGGGAAAGCTACTAAATATAAATAAGGAGTAAACCGCTCACTAGCACTTAAGATATTACCTAGTTGGGTAATGAAACATCAGCAAGAAACAACCAAGCTTACAAAATACCAAGGACTTATATCTGCTTTTTACAAAGATCAGAAGTCACTTTTTTATTCTTATTTTCTTGTTCTTTTCAATTGCTTTTTCTTTACAGTGGTACCTCAGTACTCACTGTTAATTGGTTCCAAGAGGCACGATGAGTACTAAAAATGATGAGTACCAAATAAATCATATGACTTACCATATGACCCTTTGTTTCAGCTGGGAAGGACTTCTCCTCTGTCCCTTTTCCTATGTCAGCGACCTTCCCAGCATGGCTGCCTTCCTCTCCAGCCTCTGAGGCCATCCACTGCTTCCTTTTGAAGTGGCCTTCCCAGCATGACCGACTTCCTGTCCATTTTCCAAGCCATCACCCTCTTAATAATGCAGCTCATCAAGTACCAACCAAACAATGAGTACTGGGACAACATTTCACATCAAAATGTGTTGAATACCAAATTCTATGAGTTTTAAACCAATGAAGTACCAAGGTACCACTATGTCTTTTTCACTTTTCAATTACTTTATTACTATTTCTTGTATATTTAACTTAAAATTTGTACTGTTTTACTCTCTGAAAAAACTTCTTTAATAAAAATGTTGTGTGTGTGTCTATAAATAAAATTTACAGAAATTAAGAAATCTCTTTATGCAAAGATGGGTACAGTATCAGATAAAGAAGGAAATCATCTATTGGATAAAGAATAGATGATGCAGATATGCTGAAAACATGCCCAAAAATATTTCAAAATGAATGATATGTGTAAACTGGAATACCATACAGAAGCTAAATTGTCTCTAGACTATATTGCTGACAACAATTTCATCAGGAGCTGATGAAATCCCAGCTGAGCTGTTTAACATTTTGGAAGATAATCTAGTTAAAGTGCCAAATGTGATTTGTAAATAGGTTTGAAAAATATAGCAGTGGCCAATGTGCTGTAAAAAAATTTCTTTTCTTTTTTCCAAAAAGTCTCCCCCAAAGAACACTCAAATTATCAAACTATGGCTCTTCTCTCCCATACTATTTTGAATCCAGATTTCAACAATACAGGAACAAGAACTCCCAAATGTATAAAATGAATTCAGAAGAGGCAAAAGTGCTTGAGATCATATTACTAGCATCTAATAGACAATAAAACAGTCAAGGGAGTTCCAGAAGAACATGTGTTTTGGCTTTATTAATTTTACTATGAGTTTGACAATGTAGACACCAACAAATTGTTGATAGCTCTTAAAATCATGGTTACACCAGGCCTTTTATCTGCTTGATGAAGAATTTATATGATGACTAGGAAAGCAACAGAGATCACTTTATGGAGAAACCAATGATTCACAATTGGCATAGGAGCATGCCAGGATTGTATAGTGTTACTTTATTTAATTAACATGCAGAATATATCATGAGAAATTATGGACTCAATGAAATACAAATTGGAATTAAAATTATAACAAGAAGCATGAACAAACTTACGGTGGTTGATGGTAGCACTTTGCTGCCCTTGAAGAAAGAAAGACTTAAAGAATCCCTTGCTGAAGGTTAAAGGAATCAGTGCAAAAGTCTACTGCTCAGATTTTAAAAACCAAGATACTAAGATTCACACAACAAAAATAGATGGAGAAGAACATGAAGTAGTAATGGGCTGTATTTTTCTAGACTCAAAGATTTACATGGCAGTAGTAAACATGAAATAAAATGGCATCGACTACATAGGAAAAAGACTGTGATATGACAAAACAAAATATTAAAGTTCAGAGTTGTCACCCAAACAACAAAGGTACATGCAGTATTGTGAATGCCATAGTTTCACCAGCTATAACGTGATTATGAAGACTGTACCATCAAAAAGGCTGAACAAAGAAAAATGTCTTTGAGTTGTGGTGTTGGAAAGGTTTGTTGAGAATATCTAAAAGTATGAAAAGTAATCAAATTCTAGATGAAATAAAGCAGAGTGATCAATGGAAACTCAAATAAAGTACTTAATTTTACTGTGCAACTTTAATGTTTTATTTCAATCTTAATTTAATTTTTGATTTATATCTAATTTTTAGGACTTAATTTCTAAAAGCCTCCTAGAATATTGTCAGTTTCTGGTGATTAAATAATTAGTAGAAACAAACAAATGTATAAATAAAAATAGAAGTTAAGTATTTTGGACACATAAGGAGATCCTAAGGCTCGGGGGAAAAATCAAAGGCCCACAAAGAAGAAGCTACCAATCCTGGCAAAATATGTCTATTGAGTCACAAAATGTCAGAACTGATCAACAACGAAGCTAAAATGGGTAGTGGGAGTGAATCCTCCCTCCCATTTTGTAAAAATATTCCTTCTTTTCTGATGATTGCTTTTATCCAAAGCCGAATAAAAGAAACATGAAGAAGTAGCCTGGAGGAATAAAAAAGGAAAGTGCCCTCAGGTAATGATCTCTCATTCAGACAGTGATATGGAGAATCGAGCTTTCTACTAAAATGTATGGGTGTATCTGGGCAACCACTAAAAGGGAGCAAAGTGTTAAACGAGTTTTCCTGCATCTGTTTGCTTCCAGCCAGGTGTGAACCACACTTTTGTGGCCCATATGGGGTAGCCCTATTAGAACTGAATCAGGAGGAAAATATGGTTACAATTGGTAGACAACTACCTAGAAGTGTGGCAATTCAGAGAGCATTGCAATTGGCACATATGGATATTTTGGAATGAGAGTAACATAATGGGCTTCCATGTTCCTTAGCAGTAGTGTTGATTGACTATATAGCCATGGGTACCAGCACAATCACTATGTGATCATGGATGGAAAATTACTGTGAATAATTTGTCATGTAGTTTGTAGTAACTCGGATCAGCTAACAAATAGAGACAACAAGAATCTACACAATCTATATCTATCTATATCAAAGAAAGTTTTAGAACCACTGGTAACAGGGTTGTGAGTAGTTGGCCTGGACAGGCCCAAAGAGTCTTTGGTTATTCCAGCCTTTTCCCTTTTAGATACATAATAGCAGCGGAATAGAGATGGGAAGTAGGATACCAAATGGTCAGTTCTGGAGCTTTAATGGGAAAAAAAATGCTGAATGGGGGTGATATATGCAACAATTTCTAACTAACTGGGATCATATATACCCGTGATGGCAAACCTATGGCACGGGTGCCACAGGTGGCATGCGGAGCCATATCGGTGGGCACGCGAGCTCAGCTCTGGCACACATGCATGCACTGGCCAGCTGATTTTCGGGCCTTCTAGGCCCACTGGAAGTCAGCAAACAGGCCATTTCTGGCCTCTGGAGGGC
>JANHZT010001385.1:548476-559323 GCA_032468215.1 Stegonotus admiraltiensis
AGGATCAGTTTCACTTTCCATTCCCCCCTGGCCTCCTCCTCAATGACAGCCAAAGCAAGTGAAGGCGGAGGCTGACAGTTTCCTCCGAATAAATACCCAGGCATACAACATGCTTACCTGAGAAGAACTAAATCAGCCCAACTGCCTTGGTTCACACAACAAAGTAAGCCAGCTAGGCTAAAAGCTTACTGTTGTGCAAATCAGGCACCCAACAAGATAGTTGCATTTTCCCCATGCCCTTTAGTCAACTTTGCTTGTAGGCTGCCTAAGTCAACGCCGAATACAGCAAAGCAACCTCAGCCTGATCAAAAACAGGTTGAGAAAGGAAAGATAAACAGTCTAGCGACCTTAATACGGCCATACACAGCCCGCTTCGCCCCTTATCTTTCCACTCCTTCAAGTTCCTTTCATATAATGTGGGTGGAGGAGGAGGAGGGAAGGGCCATTCAGTGGGAACACAAGAGAAAGCCAGGGGCTCCTGGGGCTTCTAAAGAGGCCGATATTTCCATCACAATGCACGCCCATATCTATTTAATGACTGGCAAAAGCGGCCTTTTTGAAGCAGAGCTAATAGTGAGCTGCGGGCAAAGTGGACGCCCTTCCTCTGAACCGAGTGGGAGCAGCCGGGGAGTGTAGAAAAGACAGGAGCTACATCGCACACAAGTAGTGCAAAGCGGGTCCGTATTTCTCTCCGCTGAGCCCAGGAGCATGCAATGGAAGGGGCGCCAGAGCTTCCCCGAGAAATGCTTCCCAGTCTCAAGTGGCTTTCCTGCTTAATCCCCGGCTGGCAGCCGCTCTCGAATCTTAGCCCTAGTTATGAAGCCGTCACAAATTGCTCTTCCTGTTTCTTATGCTTATCCGTCTCTGGATCCCTGATCACCTCAGACTTCCACATTTTATGGCCGTGTCCTCCTGAAGAGGCCCAAGTGTCCAGCTCCGCTGAAGCCACCACAGCACGGCCACCTCGCCTCCGCAAAGGACCGCAGCTTGTCTGACCTACGGTCTTCCCTGCCCTCGTGCCGCTATGTCCCTCGTGCTATTTGGAGGTGCGGTTCCACCGATCGGTTGGGTCATGGGGAGCCCTATTCTACTGTATCATGGTTAATCCCAGGCATAAACAACAGTAGCTTGTATAGTAGCAAATCCTATTACAAATCTGAACCAGATTCTTTTACCACCTAAGAAAAACAAGGGCTAAAAAACCTTTTGTGTTTATCCATAAATCTACTTTGTTTGCATATTTCTGTTTACTCTTGGGTTTTTAAAAACTTGCTTTGGGGGGAAAAATCTGAGTTTCATTTCCTATTTGTTATTTTTTGTGTGTGCATAAAGGCAAAGGAAGTTAGGGGTCTTTGAAAAACAACAGTAATTTGACTGGAAAAACAGTGACTTGCAATATGGCTGTCAGATCTAGGTTGCAAAAATCTGGGGGACCACTTGTTGGCAGCAAAGAATATCTCTTTAGTGTCATCTAGTGGTCACTCAGATTTTTGTAGCCATAAATCCTAGTTTGCAAAGAGTGAATTGCAAGGATTTGTTACAAAAGATTGACTAAATGCCTTCTTATTCTTAAACCTATGCCTTATCCAAAAGCTCCCAGCTGCCTGTTTTCAAATGGGATCTTTTCCAAATGTATTGGGATTACAACTTGCCGAACTCCCAGCTGCTGGGAATATTGGGAACTCTGGTCCAAACAGGGCTTGAGGTTGTAGGAGCTGAACACACGCACTCAAGTTATTTATTTGTGAATCATAAACTCCCCAGAATCAGTCCTTAACTACCTAGCTAGCAAAGCTTCAGGCAGAGAATGTGGTATAGTATAAAAGAAAGAGAATCTAAACAGTGCTTACAACTATACATCCTGGGTCAACAGAGGGCTAATTAGAGAAGCGAGACAGCCAAAGGTCAGGCTGGCTGGGAATTCAAAAACACCAGATGGAAAAGCTCTTTGCCCGCATACTACTATGGACTACTATGGACTACTATGGAAAATTATATAATGATGAAAATCAGAGTGAGGAGTCCAGAGCAGAGCCTAGCTTCTTGCAAAAGAAGAGAAGGTTGCACCAATTTCTGACCTATGGGTGTCTTCCCTGCCTTGTACAGATGGAACCAGAAGGCAAGACTGTTGTTGTCATCAAGAAATCTTGATGGGAAGTTCTTGTGTTATGGCCTGTAATAGCATGTCCTAAGTTCCCTTTGGGGCAGCGCAAAAGGACTCCAGCCGGTATTTGTCCTTTCCATTGAGCAAGCCCCAGCTGTGCCCAGGTAATGATGGAGAGACAGGGGAGAAGATAGAAGATCAGCTTTTCCTCATTCCCAGCCTAAAATGACTACCAGCATTTCTTTCTCCCTTTTGCCCAAGAAATTCTTTTTTGTAAAGGTAAGTTGGGGCTCAACCTGTCTTGCTTCCAGTTAGGATTGGTTTAGAAATGTAGCAGTGCAACTTGTAGCTTGAACAACTGGTCATCTTCATATACTAATTTCTGTGCTGCTGAGATTTTAATGCCCCTTTGGCGGATCTTCTGGCAGGCACTGCCTAACACAGGAGAGCGTATCTTTAGTCTCCAAATCCAGGTCTCCAGCAGTAGTGCTCTCATCAGCTCAGCAAGATCTCATCAACTATCCCCATTATCTTCCTGTCTATACCTATCGCAGTGGTTGGTCGATGTGCAACTAGACCGTAACACCTGTAAATCCTAAAGCCATTTCATGAAAAATAGTATTTCTGTGGTATAAAGGAAACATTTATTTCTAAAAGCAGTTATTCCTACTTTACTGAGATACACAACCATTTACTCTATTTTTATTTTTTTTAGGTTGGATGCTGCTGATTTTCACACAGCTGGCTTTATTCTCCCTCTCTTCTCCCCTCACTCTTTTTAAAATCAAATCCACATGGTACTAAAACCTTGGCTTCCATTTACGTGTGGTACAGAAAACATTCTTGAATTTCATTTTCAGGTTGTGGTACAGATGGAGTGAGCTGAGGTGTGTTACGAAACAGAGTGCCAAGAAGCAACTAGCAATGCCATTTAAAATAAATACAGTGTAATTCCAGGGTGCAGTTTACATTGCTACCGAGTCTCTTCCAAGCAGATGTATCAAAAGTTTACTCTGATGCTGAGTAAGGCCGGAATTTAAAAAAAAACAGAATTAAGATATCCATTGGCATTGTTTCAGACAGCCAGGGGCATGTGCCTTTGAAGTAAAATTGATTAGTAGTATCATTGATATGGGACAGTTCATGATTAATTTCAGGCAAAAACTTTTTTAAAAAAAGTTTAGTTTTCTAGCAAGGACCAAGAAAAAAGCTGGCATACATTTCAAAGATGTTCAGCTTGATTTTCAAATGTGCTCAGAACTAGTAATTCCTGATGGAACCGATTATCCTTTGATGCAGTCAGTACCTTTGAAAGTCATTGTAGCTTTATCTTTAGTCAGTGTCTCTGTGGGATGGGTGTGTGTGGATAAGGCTTTATGTATTCAAAACAAAAAGGCTGAACAATATCTGATTAGCTGTTGCTTCTTTATGCTGAAATATACAACAATGCAGAAAAACAATAACCTGACTTTACCTATAGCCGTACAGAGGTTTTTAATTTTGTTTTGTTCCTAATTGTCTTTTTTATCCCTTCCTGAAACAATAAGGTACTTGTCAGATGAGTGTCCAATTAGTAGCTATAATGAGTTACAATAATATGACAACAGCTTCCATTCCAATTCCTTAGCAACTGTAATTGCAGAGAGAGATCACATGTTTCTTTTGCCCTCAGAAGAAGTTGAGTTTATGCCAAGTGATATTTTTAAATGAAAATACTAATAAGCTAAAGAGCTAGTATTCAGACATCAATGCTATGTTACAGCATTTGTGCTAGGAACCAATGGTAGGGTGCTTTTAATGCTGAAAAAGATCTTTAGGTTGCTACCCAGTGCCCATCCCGTCTAGGATCATCCTATATCCACCACAGTCAAAGAACTCTAGGGGATTTCTTAGGTCTAAAATCAGGCAAGTGAGCCATACTTTGCAGCAAAAGACTCTAGAAACTATAGTATGAAGAGCAACAGATGCACTTGCTTAGTATCAAATATGGCATACCAACAAAACGTAGACTTGAATGAGGAAATATTTTCTGCAGAAATCAAAAGAGTTTTTGGAAACTTTGGCTCCATTGTATTTTAAATCAAGGATTACAAACCTTGAGTGAGAACTGTGTTTTCCTGTACAAACTTGGTTGATTGGGATTCAAAGTAAGGCTGGCTCAGTCTAACTGAGAATGGTATAACGATAGAGCCAGGGCATCCTGAAATCCATCTGGAATTCCCTCGGGCATAGAAGATTTGGCATTAGAAGGATATACTTGTCAATGGTTTTTCTACATACAATTACTAAAAAGATTTAAAGTAAATAAAATAACTTGATTTTGAAGAAAAAAAACAAGAAGATTGTCATAGGAGTGACAGATGAAATCATTCCATGGAGTATGAAATAGGAAAGTATAGGGCAACAAGAACTGGGCTGTAAAAAATCCAGGCACCATTGGATACCAGAAAAGAGATGCAGAAAACAAAGACCCTGTGCTGCCATCTGATGGTCAGTTACAGTTCTGCAGTTTGGTTATGGTAGCCTCAAGGATAGGAAGAACAATTGACTGCTTCCAAATCTGCTCTTGTCGTCTCTTCTTTGTCCTACTGCACAGCTCCCCAAATCATATTCTTTCCAAGCCTTCCACATATACATGCATGCTTCCAATATATATATATAAATATACCCAACTGTGAGAGAAAAGTTATTTCTCAATTGCTGTGCCTATTAATGGCTTTTGGAATGGACAAGTAAATAAGCCAATCAGAAAGCAGCTAATAGGTTTGAATCTCCCAAGCTTTTATATTCCCTCCCCTAACTGTCACAGTTGACAGTATAAAAGGAGATTCTTGACAGAAAACCGTTAGGGCAGTTGGGAGCTCTTCTGTTAGAAAAATGTGGGCAGTTTGGAAGTCAGTTAGAAGGGCAGTTCTGATGGTTTACAAGACTTTTTCTTCTGAGGAAGAATAGCCAGAACTAACATCGCTTAGAGCGATTACGTGTGTGTGTGTGTGTGTGTGTATGTATATATATATATATCTGACAGGATATTGTTTTATTTTTATATAAATAAAAACATTTATTGTGAACCGCTTCAGAGGCTCATTTGTTAAAGTAGATCTTAATAGAGATAAAGGTTTACGGTACATTGATTTATTTCCTCCACACCAACAATGGAAAAAATATTCTCCAATGCAATTGTTTTGTGGTGGGGAGGACTGGTGATCCTCTTTGACGTAGAGATCCTTGTTCTTAGTTTTGATTCCAAGATTACCTTGAACCTGTCCTTGGAGTCCCTTTCCAGCTGCTGCTTTCCATATTCTTTTTCCCAGTAAATTTCAGGAATGATGAGCCAATTCATATACGTTCTTTCAATAGAACAGTTTAAAACAAAACAAAAAGTGTTTTTACAGCAACTAAACTCAGTAAAGCTGCTTTGACTATTGTGAGCAGAGAACTCTTAAGAAATGGCAGCTGTAAAATATATTATAAAATGTTTTATTCATTCCCCTCACAATGGGCAAAAGACACTAAATACAGCTTTTCGTTTGTTTTCCCCAAAACTGCCATTCTGAAGTTTCTTTAACAGTAATGATCCTTCCGCTTACAATCAAACCTACATACTTGCATACTTGAATTTTAAACCAAAATTCTCCTGATGTATTACTGATGATGGGATCTTATGCGTTTAGAGATTAACAGTGAATCTGAAGCTTGGGGGATAGATGAAATTTAAGAAACAACACAAGGATGCAGGAACAATTTTTTATACCTAGTAAACTGATCCTTTTCCCAGAATAGCATCAGGACTGGTCAGTTGTTGGGAAGATAAATAATAATAGTTAACCAGCTATTAACTCCCCAGGAATCCTGCAGGGAATTGGAAACTAATGATAAGGCAAGCAAAACCATCCCGTACCTAAAATGCTTTTCCAATGCATAGACCAATTCATTTATCTTGATCTCCTCTTTTCCTTAGGGAACACCCTGAAAAGTGCAGATCTAGGTACCCAGAGGAGGCAAGTACAAATCAGTAATAAAGTTGCTTTCTCTAAAAAATGTAGAATTAAAAGCAACAATTCTGGTGGAGGATATGGATTATCTTTCTGACATAATATTCAATTATAAATCTACTTGACTTTGCAATCTACAGTAGATAGAGTCAATGTCATCGTGTTCATCATCTCATACAACTAACTATTTTGAATCTGCAGCAGAAATCTATCCAAGGAGGAACAATTTAATATTTTACAAGGCACTTCCACACAGCCATGGATTCTGTTTCTCACTGAATTTCTTGAAAAGCAGCATGCAAGCATTTGACCCTGTTATGATTTTCACAGCTTCCCAGAATCAAAATGAGGAAGACATAAGCTATGACAAGAGAAAGGAGTTCTTGTTGGATTGCTCAGAACCTCTTCAGAAGAACTAGATTTGATGCTGTATTACATATAAGCAGCAGAACTAATAATAAATTGACACTACTCTCAAAGTCTACTGGCATCAGAACATGGAAAATAGAATAACAGCATTGGAAAGGACCTATACAATTCTGGCTGTCCAATCTCTTTAAAAACTTCCAGTGATGGAGCACCCACAAATTCTGAAGGCAAGCTATTCTACTGATTGTTCTTGTCAGAAAAGTTCTCCTTATTTCTAGTTTTGATGTCTCTTTAATAATCTTTCACCCATTACTTCTTGTCCTGCCTCAGATGCTTTGGAGAACAGATTGATCCCCTTCTTCTCTGTGAGAGCCCTTCAAGTACTGGAAGATTGGAATCATGTCACCCCTAGTTCTTTTCTTTGTTAGAGTAAACATACCCAGTTCCTGCAACTATTCATCTTATGCTTTAGCCTCCAGTCCCCTAATTATCTTTGTTGCTCTTCTCTCCACTCTTTTTAGAGTCTCAACATCTTTTTTTGTATTATAGTGACCAAAACTGGATGCAGTATTCCAAGGATGGTCTTACCAATGCAGTATAAAGTGGCATTAACATTTCACATGATATTGATACTATCCCTCTGTTGATGCAGCCAGGGAATGCATTGGAATTTTTGGCAGCTGCAGCACACTGCTGGCTCATACTTAAGTGGTTGTCGACTAGGGTTCCTAGATTCCTCATAGTCATTGCTGTTGAGGCAGGTACCACCTATTCTATACCTGTGTATTTGGGTTTTCTTGCCTAAATGTAAGGCCTTACTTTTCTCACCACTGAATTGCATTTTGTTGAATAGGACCCAGCTTTCAAGTCTATTAAGATCCTTCTGGATAGTGAGCCTATCTTCTAAAACTCTGAAATACATAGTTCAGTGGTTCTGAGATCATGTCTGCCAGTTCTTTCAGAACCCCAGAAACTTTAGGAGATGTTCAATTTGATACAAATGGACTTTTACATTTTTATTTATATAGATTATATTATTATTATTATTATTATTATTATTATTATTAATTGTCATTTGTTAGTTCATCCTGAGCCTTAGTTTTCCTGACTTTGTCCTTTCAGATTCAGGCTATTTGCTGGCACAGAGCAGACTGGTCCAAAGTTGACTCCAAAGCACTGTAAAGTTCCTGCATGAAATGCACACAGCCTCTCTACCACCTTGTTTCCCAGATCAATCTTTGCTAAATAAAAGCATTTCCCATAATTCTGCTTTGTCGGCAGTAACATTTTAATCTTCCTCTAAATATAATTTAGGCCTTCCTGCTTGGGTATGTGAGTTTCTTCTCCTTGACCAGGCAAGATATAATGAACTTGCCGCCTCAACTGATTCTTTGTTTTCCCTAATTCTCTTACAAAATCTTCCTTGCCATCTGAAATTGCAGCCTTTATTTCTGGCAAGGTTGCTGTGACTTTAACAGCTTTGTAAAAGGCAGGAATAGAAAAGGACAAGACTTCTCTAGCCTGGCAATGCAGCAAGGAAGGAGACGTCACCTTGTGAATTCTCACTGATGTACAGCTGATAAAGGCACAGAAGCCTGTGATGCTGTTTGCTGCAACCTGAAAATGAACCTCTGCTTGCTTCTCTTGTGAAGATGATGAATTATTGTTGGAAAGTGGCAGAAAAAAATAGCTAGACCAAGAGAAGCCTTAGAGGACAAGTTAGAGCTATGAAGAATTTTATGAGCATTAATATGCTATCCTTGAACAGCTGGTGTTACAGCCTTATCCTGAGCCAGACTGCAGCTCCCTGTAGCCAGGATTCTGTTGGCAGTGGGTCTCCAAGGTCTATGACTAAGGAGGCTCTTCCTCACTTTTCAATCTGGCATTCTTTGAATTGAAAATGCCAGAAAGCATTGCCTTCTGCGTGCAATGTCTTCTAACCCTAATATTGTTTCCCTCCCAGTATGTTTGGCTTCAAAAAGCCTAGCTGCACATCAAACAATATCTTCACTGGATATACAAACGAAATTGGCTGATGCTTTAATAATTAAAAGGGATATACAAATAGCCAAAAGAGTGACTTTGATAATGTTCCTATGTTGAATTTACAAAAGACACTTGTTAAAGCTTTGAAGAGATTTGTGAGAAGGGAAAATAAAAAATGAAAAGAAATCAAGTCCTAGGACATTATTTGAAGGAATTAAAGATTGTTAAAAGTAAAGGGAAGGGATTTAACATCAGCTGATTTGATCAGGGTTAAAATAGATACGCTGTTATCTCTGGTAACCCTTAATGTACTTTTGCTGATCAGGGCTGAATGGCAAGATTTTAAAGATTTATTTATAGATAAAATATGAGATACGGAAAGAAGATATCATTTGTTGTACTTTAAGAGAAGGTGATAAGCTACTAAAATTATTTATACTTGTGATCGGGAAGAAAGATTCAGGGTTCTCTTTATCTTTTTATTAGAGCAGTTTTCTAAGACTTTTGATATTTTTACTTTAGTGGAAAACAGAGCAGGCATAATCCTGCCTCATGGATGTTGCATATAGCAACAGAGGGCATCTTTACACATAGCCCTTTCCTTCCTCCTTCAGTCCATAGATAGGCAAAACAACAACAACCACCCCATGCTGAGCTTACTTGATCTGATGCCATCTAGTGATCTTCTGGATTTTTGTATCCCAGATCTGGTAGTCCATCACCAGGAAAGGGAGCAAAGAATTCTGTACATCTCCCATATCTTCACATAGCCCACTGGTTTCACTTGACTAAAAATACCTCTTGGCTAAAAATACCTGTTTCCACTTGGCTAGAAATTAAGATTAAATTAAGATATGGCACAAAAGACCTTAATCCTGGGACTTCCGGTGGCACTGCAGGCGTTGAAAGTCGCTCCTTTTGGGAGTGCCAGCCCTGTGATCGCGTAGAACTGGTATGACAGCGCAAATCAGCTGTCAAGCAGTTTGGAAATTTTCCCCTCAGGCAAGGAGTGGAAGGTGAGCATCCAGGTGGAGGTAGAGCTCCCCAAGACCCCCAGGAATAGTTCTGGGGTTCGTTGGGTGAGAGCTCCCTAGGAACCTGACAAAGCTCCTGATCCGGGACGATTCTGCTATATGCAGAACAAGACACTGCGACCACCCCTGCAAACAATTTTAAATACATCAGATTTTAAATCAGGCAAGCAAGTGCAGGAGTGATTATAATTGTAAGTTCTGGACTTTAACTCTGTGTCAATATTACTTCCTTCTGAAATTATTAAGAAGATGGCGCCAGAAAGCTAAAGGGGTGTAGAAAAGAGAAAGTAGAAAGTTAAAGTTAAAAGAAAGCGCTCGTTAGCGCTGATAGCCTCGCCTGGAACTAGTTTAAAAGTAACAATTTAAAGGCTAAAGGATACAACATTGCCTTATAACAAATTAAAATTGGCAAGTAAGTGGATTTACTAGACTTATTGATTTGACTGCTGAAGAAGTGCGAATTGGAAAAAAAATGGCTTTAAGAGAAACAAAAGTTGGTCTCTTTAGAAGTGCTGGAGGATCATCAGCTCAAACAATTAAATTGCAATCTTTTTCAAATCCAGTGGTTCCACAAAAATTGACACTTGAAGCTATTCAGGAGGTTTTAAGGGAGCAAGCCTCTGTTTTGGAAGAGAAAATTATTTCTGCTTTTGAGGAAAAAATTAAAGATGTGTTTCAAGGTCTGGCAGAATGCACTGGATTGACGGAGGAGAGGATGGAGGAAATTAATCAGGCCAATGAGAATTTGGAAGATGAGGTACAAGCAAAGATGAATAATCAAGAAAACTTGAGAGAGACATTTGCAGAAACTTTTCCACAGTTAAATGGTATTTTAAAAAATGAGTTTGACTGGCAGATTGGAAAAATTTACAGTGTTAATCTATGGGCTCCCAGACAGAAACAACTATCAAGTGACATTGCAATTTATTTTACTATGAAGAAGATATGAAATGGAACTTTACAATCTTTTTATAAAAATAAATTTCAAGGTCATGCTTTTATGGCTGAAGAATTCAGAATTTGTCAGTTATTGGATAGATGGGAGGCTCCATCTGGAAAGGCTGGATGCCTACCATCGCCAGAAGCCAGTAGAAGGAACGAAACAGAGATGGCAAGAAAGGGAACGGGTTAGAAATGTGATATCTAGATCCTAAAAAGTTAGTTTGTGTGTATTTTAGTTTGTAATCTGAGTGTTAGAGACATGAGTGGGATGATGCTATGTATTATTATATATGGGGGATAAAATGGTTTATAGATTGCATCTAGATTCCAAAAAGTTAATTTCTAGTTTATAATCTAAGAAAAGTATTTTGGATAAAAATAGGTTGGTTTATGTAGAATATTTTGGGAAAGAGGACA
>JANHZT010001386.1:16364-28246 GCA_032468215.1 Stegonotus admiraltiensis
TATTCTATTCTATTCTATTCTATTCTATTCTATTCTATTCTATTCTATTCTATTCTATTCTATTCTATTCTTATTTTCTATCCTAATTTAAGCAGGTCTCTGGTGGAAATTTATTCTGTTTTCTTAAAACTTTCCAAAACGTAGTTACTTTTTCAGCCAGCTCCAGAGCATTTGAACTTTTCATTCTCAAAAAGCTACACATATTTCATAAAGGGCAAACAGTACTCAGACTGCTACATGTAATCCACATACAATAGTGATGCAAATACATCACTATTGGGATAACAATGGGATAACAATGTAGCAGGAAAAGTGTCCTAGTCTGCAGTGACAAAAAAAAAAAATCAGAGTAATGTGACTTGATTGTAATTTAAACTGAGATGGGAGGGAAAGAGATCTGTAACCTGCACTGCACAACCAACCTGCCTCCCCCCCCACACCAATCCTATGTAGTCATTCTATGCTTCTAATAAAATGAACAGCAGCTCATAAAAGCTTATGCCTTTTAATAAAATTTGTTAATTGGAAAAGGTGCTACCAGATGCCTAAAACAGTTTCTCATGAGATTAAAAGACAATACCTAAAAGTTATAGAAATTAATGGAAATGTATGGACTGAGTGATATTTGAGAAATGATGAATCCCTCAACAGAAAGATTTACATATTATTCAGGTTGGTAGGCACTCTTCTCTGCACCAATAGGAATTCCAGTTAAATCTGAATTTAATTTGGATGGAAGCATCCCAGTCCAGTTCAATTAATGGAGAGCCTGTGGCCTTTAAGAGTTTGTTACAATAATAAGATACTACATGACAAAGAAGAAATCAAATTGCAAATAGGTCAGTTGTCTTGGTTCACATACAGTAGCTCCAGCTCAACGCTTTTTTAATATGAACGGTATAAGAAGGATTACGTATCTCACTACATAAAATACTTTATTTGAGAAATTAAATATTAATTACCTAAAATACATTTGTTATTACGGGAAACGAAATTAGGTAATCTCCCTGTAGATCTAAAAGAATCTTTAGATATAGGCATGGGGTGGGGGGTGGGGGAAATGGTAGATAGAAAATGACAAACTGTTTTTGGTATTGTTCCTGAAGTTGTTTCTTTCTTAATAACCTTTTCAGACGTATGACTTTTCTCGTTATTACTGATAGCATTTCTGTGAATTGCTAAATTGTACATATGAAAATCTCTAAGTACTATTAACTCTTATAAGGTAGTTGCTCAACTATTGTGGATGGGGTCTAATTTCAATACATACTGTAACTATACAGTTATGAAAATAACCATGCAATCTAATTCAAAATCTTTTGAGTTTTCGCTCCAAGCACAAGTGACCTGGCTGAAATTACCCTACTTTGAACACATTGTGCAAATTGTCCATCTGGCTGAATAAAGGTCTAATGTTGGAAAAGGTGGAAGAAAAAAGAAGAGGATGACCAGCAGTCATTGCATCAAGCTGAATTAACTAGATCTGCTCTAAACTCTGCTGGCAATTGATTTGCTCCAAGATAATATATGGGAGCTTTCTGCAATATAATTCATGCACACGATCTTGCAGCTACACAAATTATTTCAGTGGGAAGCTTTCTAAAAGGCATTCAAATGTTCTGTGATAACAGGATTCCTTCCACTAAAGATACCAGTTAAATCCCATGTTTTAAAAACAATGGAGGCGCTGTATAGCCCAAACCTAGTACTCTAATTGAAAGTTTCACATGGAGAGTCCAGTCTGTATTCTCTGACTGTTTGTAATCCAAATGAATCCTTGCCATCCAGTGCTGATTTACAGTTTTGTTTTCAAATGAAAATTAATTCCATATCAATCAGAGATAAGTTTGAAATAATAATACATGAATGTGGTTTTTGGCAATTTTAACAGCTAACTATTGAAGGGAAGATAATGCTAATTGTAGTGCTACACATCTTTGAGATAAATGTGAAATGAGTTTGGTTGTTAAACTTTGTGGAAATGTGCTGAAGAAGACTCCTGCGAGTCCCTTGGACTGCAAGGCAATCAAACTGGTCAGTCCTAGAAGAGATCAACCCTGACTGCTCTTTAGAAGGCCAGATCCTGAAGATAAAATCAAATACTTTGGCCTCCTAATGAGAAGGAAGGACTCACTGGAGAAGAGCCTAATGTTGGGAATGATTGAGGGCAAAAGAAGAATGAGGTGGCTGGATGGAGTCACTGAAGCAGTCAGTGTGAGCTTAAATGAACTACGGGGGATGGTAGAAGAAGGAAGGCCTGGAGGATTGTTGTCCATGGGTTCGCGATGGGTCAGTCATGACTTCACGACTAACAACAACAACAACAACCCAAGTCCATGGAAGCTTTTGCTGCTACTCAAATAAATAAAATTGAATAAATAAATTTACTGTATATCTTTATTATACATCTCTTAAATTTCACTGTGTTTCAATTCATTTAGTTTTCTGATTATTTTTAATAGATATAAAGGTTACTTGTGTTGGCTTTATTTTATTCTCACTTTACCCCACTTTATACAGTATTGTTCTCATCTTTCTCCAACTTGATACCGTCTTCATATATTGAATTTCAGCTCCCATAAATCCCAGCCAGCATCTCACAGCTTGTCTCAGAGAACTGGCTCTTTTGTGATACAAATATCTTCTGCCATAGGCTTTATGTAAAATATGTAAAGTAAACTTATATCGCTTACTTCAATCACTGACCATGGAGAATAATGATTCTGTACCAGGCCTAGAACTTTTTGGTCTCAGAATTGACAAAATCACAACAGTCAGAAGTGAAAAAGCAATAAAATATGTTAAACCAGCTATTTCTAACCCTATCTTCTTATTTTGAAAGGGCTGGTATAAATGATTCAGATGCTAAATTTTTAATCTCCAGGATAAAGAGTGCTGTTTTGAGAAGTGATTTAATCTTCAAATAGTAATTGCTGTCTAAAATCCAAATGGAACTCGCAATCAAAACAAGTATTTTGACACACTACAAAATATGCTTGAAAATAAATGAGTGAATAGAGGGCAGCCCAAACTTTGCTCTTTGCTGTTGAAGAAATGTTCTACCACTTCAGAATGTGAAGCTCCTATTTTCACTTACTCACAAGAAATCACTTATATCAATTTTGAAAGTGCTGAACTGTCCATCAGCTGCATAGTACCTTTCTTGATAAATAACAGTTGTTATAGTCAGATGCCTTACCAATCTCTTACCTGTTTCAAAAGCAAGGGGAGCTGAAGTCATATCCCCATGACAGGCATAGACCCGGAATATATGAATGACAAATGACATGCCTTTCTACTAAAAACCAGGTATCATTCTAGAACAGCAATACAATTTATATTTCTATAGTGGCATACTTAAGATAACACCATAAGACACTGAGGTTACTTAAACCTTGGCATTTATTTTTTGTTCATCTCAATATGTTGTTTGTTCAACAATTTTACCTGATGTTGTCTGATGGAAACAAGTATTGGAAGTAGCACAAAAGTTCTCTGATCCCATTTCCTCAGCATGACATGCAATCCAAATCAGATGGACAGGTGGGATTATATTGTATATTAATTTTACTGAGAACATGTAGCATACAAGACTAAATACCACAATAAGAGTCTTTTTGTCCAGAATGATGCTGTTTATTGGAAACGAGAAACATCAGCAAGGCAAGTCTACAGGACTAGAGATAAAAGAAGATAAATTCTTCTTAAATATTCCAATTTGATGGTGGATTTCTTGGTCCTTTGGGTTTGGAAAATCGGTTTGCAAAGCCTGTGACAAAAAATTAAACCATTAAGCACTACTATCATATTTTATATAAATAAAATAAATCTTCAGTGAATCTGAAGCAAAAACTTACTGGGTATGCATGTCACTGACAGAAGCTATGTGAGAAATAGTGCCGCTATTCCAAACAAACATTTCGACATCCGCAGTAATATATTGTTCATTATAAAGCAATCAAGCATTTTTTAAAATTGAAGCTAAGCAATAAATGTATAATGTGTTCCTCTAGTACAGATAAATAAATTTAAAAATGCTTAAATGTAGCAATAATATTTGCATATGGTAGTATGGGTTGGTGCTAACAATTTATTAAATTGTTTTATATCCATCTATCATCTATCATCTAATCATTATGTAGTAAAGTTGCTGAGAGTTGAGTGATTTATTCTTTCATTTAGGAGCGGAGGAAATTACTACCTATTTTTCCCCACAACAACAAGGCTGTGAGGTAGATGGTGTGGTTAAAATGATTGGCTCAAAGTCACCTACTGGCTATGGCTGACTAAAAATTGGATCTTCTTGGGCAAATATGGCAGAATTTTGAACTATTTTCAGAAAGGATTTTTTTCCTTCCTTGTGTCAACATGTCAGTGCCATTTTTCCCTAGTTCTCAACATGTATTTTCTCATTTCAATTTAATCCTACGTGTGTTGTCACTTTATATTATTTGAGAAAGCTATTGGAAAATATAAGCCAACATCTTACCATATTTAATAAATGTAAAAAGGATTCTAACCATCCTTTGCAAAGTTTTATGTTTATGCATATGATCTTATATATGGTAGGATGAGAAATTTTGGTGATAACATTACAAACTATCAACTGGAAAGTTGTAGTAATAATTTAGAGAATTCAAGAAAACATTAGAATAGGTACTATTCTAATGTTGGACTTTAGTATTCTATGGATTACCTTCATAGTAAAATGAACATTGAAGCATATTTATTTTTTAAAATGCCTACCAAAACTCAGAATCGGGCTGTGATGATTTGACTGATTATGCTCCGGAGCTTTTACTAGCGAAGATGGATTCCAAATACCTAAAAATTCAAAAATGTCTTTAGTAAGTCATAGTTAGACTGACAGATTTCAAGCACTGTATTGTGATTCCTGATGTAAGGGTAGTCTTGCTTAAATTGGAATAGGAAAGATAAAAGAATATCCATTAATCTTACCACTCATTATGAATGCAATATTGTAAGACAAAATTCTAATACTGGTACTAGTGCTATTTTGATGTTCTGTCCATTAGGAATTGTTTATTTCATAATGACATGCCTGTGTAACTATGTAAAAGTTTACATGACAGAAGAAAGTGGGCCTAGTCTTCATAGTTTTTACCATAAGCAGGGGAACATAAGTTCCAGATGGGTCTTTTGAAGATCCATAGAAAAAGTTCCCCCATGTAATTGGATGAACCTCTAATAAATACTACAGAATTATTTCTTATATAATTTCTTCCAGTAAACCTAAAATATCAATCTATAGGATGTTTTCTCAAATCTGGCCCTGTGTGGATGTGTTAGAGATCATGAATTGGGAAAAGATGCCACAGAACATTTCAGTTGCCACTGATTGGAACAGTATTTGAGGATTTTGTTAATAACCTATTATTGGTATGTATGGCTCATTTTTACATCCTTTTAAAATATCTACTTATGTGGCCACACTTAGCCCCAACTTTATTAACAACTAAAGATAGTAGAACAACTATAGAATCCAGGAAGTCTTTGACACTTAATGTTAAAGCCAATTTGTTTTACACTTCTTCCTTTCTGGAGGATCTAATGGCTGACAGGATAGCATTTGATTGGTTTGCAAGTACATCTTGTCAACTCTTGTTTGATGCTTTATCTGAAACAATTGCCTACTGATCTGACAGACTTCTGACAGACTTTTCTCTCTTTAGCAATCTAGTGATTTTGGTATTCATTTCATTTCATTTCATTCATTTCATTAATTCTCTTGTTCCTGGGCCAAGCTTTCCAAGATGCTCATCTTTCTCTTTGTCCGACTTCAATGTACTGTTTTAATTTTTGCCTAAGTCTCATTGCAGTAGCAAACAATCAGCAATGACTCCAAGAAGAGAAACAGTATTAATCCATGGCAGCAAGAACATAACCACCTTAGAAATTAATTGTGGGTTAGTCGAGGGAAATGTAGGCAGGAAGCCTACATCATCAAAAGCATAGAGCTAAGCTTCAGAATCAGCACTCTTAAATGCATGAATTAATGCCAAAGGTGCTTTCTCAAATAGGTCTAAGGAACCTGTCAGTTAGAATGCGTTTGTGTTTACCATAATGGCTGCAATTCATACTGTAAATGTTAAGTTTTTAAGGGCTGGATGGAAAATTTACTGTGCTTTTAAGTTAAATTTCAGTCTAATTGCTGGCTATTTTCTGTATATTTAAAATAGAATGGGAAAACAAAGTGTTACATGTTAATAGTTTACATGTGAAGTCTTTCATCCAATGCATTAATTAATCATTGTTTCTGAAATCCTTTGGTATCTTTTGTCTCATTGAAAGACAACGGAATTTGATAGTTGGTTTTTATTAATCCAGTAAACTATTTGCTATCCTCTATACTTGTAAGGATATTGTATAAGTATATTGCTAATTGTTTCTTTCTTCAAGATACTTACAGTTTTTCACATTTCGTAAAATTTTCAAACTCTGTAAAGAGAGAGAAAAAGTCCTCTATTGGTATTAAGAAAACACTAATTACTAAAGATCATTAACACTTGGGAGTAGAGTTCTAACAGTGTAAATATGGAAAGAGAAGTGAATATGAAAGGCAGTATAATTTTCTTTCTTTCTTAAAGCACACCCAGTGCGATGAATGATCAATATTCCAAGTTTCGTGAGAGTAGAGCCTTCTGAATAAGATTACTGTAATATGCTCTACACAGGGTTGTCCCATTTAAAAGAAAGATTGGCAAGAAACAAAGGATGTTGGTTTCTTTATTTTGGACACTCATGCATACATTAAAAAATATAAAAAGATGAAGCAATTGCTAATTATTTATTAATGATATAAAAATAAACACAATACATCTCACCTTCGGTGAAGGATTGTTGTCTCTGGGACAGGACATGCAACCACATGAGGATATTAATGGGGACTACCAATCACCACAAGTGATATTGCAATTGTTAACCTACACAGTAAATGCTTTCAGGACTTACTTTGTAATCACATCCAACCCAATAAACACGGTCACAAAAGAAATCCTAATTGGGCCAAAAAGATTATGCTTTTCCAGTAAGAAAAACCACTTGCTTAAATCCTAGATAAATGATGTTTGTCTAACCAAAAGAAATGTTGCATTGTGTAAAAACATCTGGTCTTCTGCCCAACTGAAATGTCTATGATTTACATTATGTATAAAATATGGGAGAAAAAAACCCCCTGCTTTTCTGTTTTCTAAATTAATGATGCATTTCACCAGCCCCACTTTCCTTACCTTGCTCCTTCTGAAGTTGCCTGCTTCTTTTGTTGTCTCCTTTGCTGATTTAATCTGAAGGTTGCCAAGGTTCACTGCATTGTTTGTAACAGATGGACAAGCTATAAAAAGAAACAAGTGTCAAAAAAAGACACACTGGAAAAAACTCTCCGTATATTAAAAAAGTATTTGTGGAAAAAATATTAAACCAATTTTACTGATAAAAAATCCTGTAGGACCTAAATTTACAGGAATACAGCCAATTTGTTTGTGAAAAATAAAAAATGTAAATCCGTCTCTCAGCAGAGGCATTAATAGATGTATTTTTAAAAGTAGGTTAGGATGAAAAGCATCCTAAGAGACTAGTGTAAAACTGTCTACCAAACTCTAATCTAATATTTGCCACAAGTATGAAAAATAGCTCTGAATTGATTTTCTATATTGCTAGAATCACATTGAGATTTTGGTACATGATCATACATGTGGGTGATATCATTGGAATGGAAAAACCAGTTTGCATATAAATCAGTTCCAGTATTTAAAACCAACTAAGATGTTACTACTGAAGTCACACTTTGCTTTGAACTTAGCATATATTTTACATGGGGATGAAGTAAAATGGAGGTCAACTAACTTTCTTAAGCAAACAAGAGGCTACAGTCCAACTTATCTGAAGAACCCTGAACATTTCTATTCATTTAGTACTTTATCTAATAATATTGAAAGAACACAATGCAAAAAATAGCAAGAACTGGAGCTGAGAATCATTTTTATACTCGTGTTTCCCCGAAAATAAGACCCTGTCTTATATTTTTCTGAACCCCGAAATAAGCACTTGGCCTTACTTTCAGGGAGGTCTTATTATTTTGGGGCACGTGGAGCAAGATGGGGCTCCTTTTGCCATCTTACCTGATTTCCAGCTCTGTCTCCCTAACCCTAATCAGAGGAAATGGCGGGGCCTGGCTGCACATGCATTTAAATATTTTTTATTTATTTTTATTTATTATTATTTGCTTTGATTTATATGCCGCCCTTCTCCGGAGACTCAGGGCGGCTTACAATGCATTAAGCAATATGTTTGGGGAGGGCTTATTTTCAGGGAAACAGGGTAAGCAGATGCTCAGTTGTCCTTACCATCTGTAGTTGTAAATTCCTTCTACCAACTGACCTCTTTCTATCAACTAGATCTTCTCAAAAGTGCTTTAATTTCTCCTTTCTGCTGAACTGAGGATGTTTTAAGTAACAGCCCTACATATCTAAAACTATAACAAAATGACAAAATCTGTGGGACTTACAGTCCTCATCTGCAAGAAGAAATGATTCAGGAGTTCTTTCTGGAAGTGGGGGAGTAGGGGGTGAAGAAGATCGGCTCCATTGAAATTCTGTGATGATACAAAAAGAATATATTTAAATTAGTTCACATTTAACAATCCTAAGGCTCTGCAGTGGTTCATTTGTGGTTCTATCAACAGCATTAATCACAACCGTTTAACAAGATTCCAGTTATGCATTTAAAAATCCTATACCTGCTGGACTCACTCATTCTGCAGAGTCAGAGCATGTTTTAATGCAATGAAACATGCCCTGAGATATTGTTTTATGCCAGAAACAAACAATCTATGTACCTGATTAGCATATTGTGTAGTAACCTGTGACAAAAACCTTCACTATATAGTTTATAATAAAGAAACATTGGTGTAAAGAGTAGCCTGAGTAAAACTGAGATGTACTAAGACCTACTTTCAGTCATTATAAAGCAAGTAAGAACAATGGTTGTGTATATTAATTAAAAAATTAGGAGGAAAAGTACCTGATCTAGGCCTCTGTAGCTTTCCACTCTGGAAATGAACAAAAAGAGACAATGCTTAATCTTGCCCCATCTTGGTAGGACTGTATTTAATTTTTATTGAGTATTTTAGTGTTTCCCAATGCAGCGCCTTAAACATGAGCAGGTGATGGGCAGATAAGGACAGAAACATATCAAGCAATCATATTCACTGCAATTCGATTTGATAACTCTAAAAAAAGTCACCCCTTCAAACTTCTCGAATTCCAATTCCACAAGTCCAGGTCTAAGGCCGTTTGGGAAAGAAGACTATGAAAGAGCTCTAGAAATTGCTCATCAGTTCTAGATTTCTGCTACCCCTTGCTTCACTCAATAGGACTATAACCTGCTCTTTGTCTCAACCCCTGGAATGCCGATGCAATATCTACAGCAGTCTAGTTTGTCACAGAGGTAGCCTTTATTCGCCCGAAGTCAGGTCTTCGGTAGAACAATGCTGCAGAATATGTTTAAACCAACCTTATTGGGTCTCAGTCTCACTGAGTCATCAGAAAATCTCAGCTGAGACAGGCTGCTCCATTCTGTAGAGATTTTTGATTTGTTGTTTTTAGATGGTAGCTGATGATCTGAAACTGCTAACAAAGGTTTATCTGTAAATGATAAAAACCAGGAATTAAAACTGAGGGTTTTTTAAAGATAACTTTATAGATAGCAGAAGTTTCCAAGCAATAGAAAATAGCTGTATCTTGCCCCAAGGGCCTATGATGCGTTTACCCGATTGCTGGAGCTCATTCTCTTCTCCAAGTACAATAAAAGATTCAGGGGTTCTCTCAGGCAGGGGAGGAGGAATATCTTCGTCATGCTGGGGAGAACCTGCAGTTTAAAATAAAAAAACCCTGAAGATTAGAGGGCTTCCTTTTTAGTAAGTTCTGCCAGATCTGGCCAGCAGTATCCAAATGATCACTAGATGGCATTAAAAAAAAACACTGAAAGTACGAAAGTCCTTGCTTTCCTCTAGTGCAGGGGTCTCTAGCAAAGCTGAGGAATTCTGGGAGTTGAAGTCTGCCAGGCTTACAGTTGCCAAGGTTGGAGACCCCTGCTCTAGTGGTATTCTGGATTTTTCTAGAACAGATCAGATAGTCCTATTTCACACAAAAAAATTGGTTTCAGTACTGATTTAATAAAACCAAATACCAAATTCTATCTAGTGGGCAGGTCCTCCAAGGCTAACTGTCACAAGAGAGTCAAGTGTTCATATTGTAGCATGAGTTTATAGAAGTTTGGTTATTAAAAATTTGGCACTATGCTGTTCTAAATCAGTGTTCTCTTCTGACTGTCCCTGGATCTTAAAGAGAGGGCTCTCTGCCCTTCTATTCTTTCAAACTAGACATGCCAGAAACTGAACACAGAGCTTTCTCAACACAAACCATGTATCCCTCCTTGACCTAGAGTTCCTCCCTTCCTTCCATTTTGTACTGCTTTTTATTGCTGCTATTTCTTAGGTACATTCGGTTAATATGATTATTATCTTATTTCATTCAATAGGTATATCTAGAAGTATCCACAAGCTACTAGCTAGCACTCTATATCTGCTTCTTCTTTGAACAGCAATATTTATTGTCTCTAAAATGCCAAACACTTATTAGAGTCTGTTCACATTTTCAAACACCTCTTCTAATTTCTAATATGAAAATGTTAGACATATACAGTGCTGCCAAAATATAAAAGCAGTTAACCTGTGTATTTTAATATACCTTTGTGACCACTAGATGGCACTAGAGCTAATCGTTTAAAACAAAAAATTGCTGACTTTAATTGCCCTGCATATGCATGCTTCTTAAATATTAATCAAGGGAGAAATTAAAAATGATTTTTCCATTTTTATTACTGATTATCATTAGCCAGTTCTCCTGGAATAATTTATCTCAACTCACTAAGTTCTGGGTATTAAAAATTCAGATGGAAGAGCTACCTACACTGTATTCCGAATAGATAGCTGCTGAAAAATTATTCCAGTTCTTTCCACCTCAGAACTTTTTTCCACACATAAGGATTATAGAATCATTTCTTGCTTCTGTATGTATATCATCTGCTTTTTGCCATATGGAGCAAATTGTGATGAAGGATTTCAATTCTTTGCTTCACTGTTTTATTTCTGCAGAACACTAGGGAAAAATTCTGTTCTCTCTGTGTGTGTGTCTCTGTCTCTCTCCCTCCCCCCACCTTCTCTCCAAGCCTCAATCGCCTCTTTGTTACAACTCAGTTTCCTGTTGTCATCTCTCAAAGGAAAAAAATAGTAAATACTTCAGCCAGTTTTGCCTGGTCTGCAGCCAAATATCAACAGAAATTTGTCTGTGTTGGCTTCTGTAACTTAGGCCATGAGAAAGTATGTTTTGTATCTGTTGTCTTTTTTTTTAATGGAGTACTTTCTTTTTTTATTTCTCCCTTTACCTTATTCCTTTAATTATTCTCTAATTTATTAATTGGCTGTGGCATAACATTTGTACAAATAAAATCAATTCATTTATTGATATTAGTCAAAACTTTCCCTGTGCAAATTGGGGGTGGGGAAGGAGATCAAATTGACAGAACATGTGTCCTTACATTGTAGGTTTTAGTCTGATATTCAGCTAAGGCTATTATAAGTTTCTAGCAGCAAATGTGCCAGGCCACCCAGATCAGTAGTGGGATTCAAATCCCGTCACTACTGATTCGCTTGTGGGTGCGCAGGCACGTGTGCAATGCTTCTGCGCATAGACATCCAGGTGGGTGGGCGGAACCTCCCGCCCCCACAGCTGCTACCAGTTTGCCCGATTCGGGGCAAACCGGTAGCAACCCACCACTGACCCAGATGAATTTTATATCTATTG
>JANHZT010001386.1:90200-101255 GCA_032468215.1 Stegonotus admiraltiensis
GTATTTTAGATTGTTTTTAATGTTTATATTTATGTTTTTATTCTGGCTGTACACCGCCCTGAGTCCTTCGGGAGGAGAGCGGTATATAAATTTAATAATAAATAAATAAATAAAAATATCCTGTTTTATCTTTTCTTACAACAGCGATTTATTGCTTTTATTATGTTTACCAAATAACTGGTGATAAACATATCCAACACACTTTCCTCCTCCTATTTCCCCCACAAAAACAACAAACCTATGAGGTTGATTGGGCTGAGAGTGACTGGACCAAAGTCACCCAACTGAGTGACTTAGACATTTCATGGCTAAGGTGGAACTTTAACTCACAACCTCCTGCTTTCTAGTCTGACGCCTTAACCATTAGACCAAACTGGTTCTCAATTTGACAGTAACAAGCATGGCATTTTAGCATGCAACAAGCTGACAAGTCTCTGTTCCAAGGAAATTACAGCAAATAAAATACAGTAAATATAAGAGCTATAATAGAAAGGCAAGAAAACAGTAAGACAAGAATAGCAGCATGTAACAAATAACTAATTACACTTGGTTTATCGAAGAGTAGCTACGTTAGACTTTATTGTACTCTAAAAATAATAAAACATATAAACAAAACCAAACTAACAAATCATCACTTTTTGCCAAATTATTTTTCATCAGATGAATAGTTTCGAGAAAGAGGTATTAAATCCATAGGTAGATGATACTTCACAGGTAGTTCTCGACTTACAACCATTTGTTTATTGACTGTTCAAAGTTACAGCAGCACTGAAAAAAGTGATTTACAACCGGTCCTTACACTTACAACTCTAGCAGCATCCCCACAGTCACATGAACAAAATTTGGGCCCTTGACAACATGTACTGTAAACTGTTAAATTCAGGGAACACTTCATGATACAAGATACTGCTGGTAGGTACAAAGGAAGGAAGGAAGGAAGGAAGGAAGGAAGGAAGGAAGGAAGGAAGGAAAAATAAAAAATAAAACTTATCTGCCACAACAAAAATGAGGGTTGTATAATGAACACAGTCATTGTATACCATTGTTGGTATGAAACTACATTTAATCTTAAACACAGGAAACAGCTGCTTTCCTTGCTCTGAAAACTCAAATATTTTACACCCCAATTTATTATTTGTTTATGATGATGCCCACCAATGCTTTGGTCTGACAGAGAACAAAAACCAAAGCATTACAACCTCTATATAACCAGGCAGCTAGAGAATAAATGGAGTGAATGCCCTCGAAAGTCCAATTTTGCAATTTACCTCCGTCTTCGAAGGAAATCAAGTTCTCGGAAATACAGAGCTCTAAGTGGACGAAGACAACACTCATGAAAATCTTTTAAAAGCTGCAATACAATTTTTCGTTCCTCAAATTAAATGACAACCGGCAATACAATGAAAGGCAATTCATTTGTTTGGCAGTCACATAAAGGTTTACATTATCTTCATCCTAAAACATTTCCGGGGCTTTTTAGCTTAATATCCCGGTGCACTAAGGAAGAGGAAGGATCAGAAAGCAGAAGAAACCTCAGATATGCTGTAGGATCCTAATACTCAATAGCAGCAGGAAGTATCATTATATGAATTATTATTGATCTACAGCGGAGTACACGGTAAGGTTATCCCGAACAGCCGGAGCCTCCTCTTTTTTTTTTACCGCCCCCCTTTTGCAATGCAAAAGAATCCTGGTTTACTCCCATGACAAACACTACGCAGGCTTTGCTGCTACCTTTTGCTTGAGAAAGTAAAGGTTGCTGTTGCCTAGTCACAGTTCCGTCTCAGGGGAAAAAAAAGAGGCTTCAAGGTATCCTGGGAGTTTCGTCTTCCGACCAGGGAATTAGATATCCATCTCAAGTTTTGCACCCCTATTGGCCGAGTAGCTTTAAAATGTATGGCCTTCAACTGAGGAATTCTGGGAGTTGAAGTCCACACATCTTAAAGCTCCCAAGAAACACTGGCCGAGGGCTCACGACGGGAACCATCACATTTTGACTATACTGCGCATGAGCTTTCCGACTGGTCGCTCATGGGCATGCGCTTAGCGTCTTGTTTGGCTCTCAATTTTTTCTTCTCCGGAGAGTGCCGCGCATGCTCGTTTGTCCCGATGTCTTACGGGTGAGCGGGTCTTCGGTTCTTTGGCGGGAAAAGCTACTAGTACATGTGAAATACATTTGAAAAGTGACAGTAACAGAGTTGGAAGGGACCTTGGAGGTCATCCAGTCCAACCCCCTGCTCACGCAGGAGTCCTACAAAGGAGCTCTCTAATTCCCTCGATCGGGACGCTCCCCGGGTAGATATTTTTGCATCTGGGAAAAGGAGAACCATCCATTTCTGCTGCCTTCTCTTTCCTGTGCTTGCAAGTCTACGAGAGATCACAGTAAGCTTCCACGCTGCTCTCTGCAGAATGATTTCGGGAAGGGACGGGGGTGGATTGAGCTCCCGAACAAACTTTTCTCTACAGTGCTCGCCGAGTCATGAAACAGCAGTTGTAAAACGCGAACGTTTTCTCCGCTGGACCGCCTTCTCCTAAATCTCTTTAACTGGAATGCTAAAATGTCATAAGGTTTCGCTTTCGCACGACATTTAGGCCATTTTTAATTAAAAAGAACAAGTTGGGAATCTCCTGGATGTCATCTCAAATACTACTAATAATTCACAAAAGAAGAATGCTGCAGGGAGAGAGCCAATCTGGTTTGGTTTAGTTTAGTTTAGTTTAAGATGACCACTAGGTGATGGAGAGTTCCAGTGCCACCTTAGGCACGAAGCCAGTTAAGGTGACCTTGGGCCAGTCACCCTCTCTAGCCCTAGGAAGGAGGCAAGGGCAAACCACTTCTGAAAAACCTCAAGAAAACTGCAGAACTATTTCAGAACTCTGACTTGAAGGTATATTGCACAGATTGTGTCAATCTGTGAATGTGTCATGAAACAGTAATTGAAGTCCTAAGTGCTAAGTAAGTAAGACAGCATATTGTACTATATCGCTACATTAGGTTCCCCTTGCACATATGTGCTAGTCGTTCCCAACTCTAGGGGGCGGTGCTCATCTCCATTTTAAAGCCGAAGAGCCAGCGCTGTTCATGTCTCCCTGGTCATGTGGCCGGCATGACTGAATGCCAAAGGCACACGGAACACTGTTACCTTCCCACCAAAGGTGGTCCCTATTTTTCTACTGATATTTTTTATGTGCTTTCGAACTGCTAGGTTGGCAGAAGCTGGGACAAGTAACAGGAGCTCACTCCATTACGCGGCACTAGGGATTCGAACCATTGAACTGCCTACCTTTTGATTGACAAGCTCAGCATCTGAGCCACATTGCTACATTACCTAAGCTAAATAAAGTTCTAAATAAAGTACATTACCTTAAGCTAAATAAAGTTCCTATTGCCAGTGGATATCAAAGTTTGGAATTTTACTGATGCATGACTTCATCTTAAACTTTTCTGTGTGTTTTTTTTTTAATATTCAAATTTATTCATTGTTTTTATAGGAGCTGGAGTGATGAATGGGACTCTGATTGCAGGCACACCCATTGCGGTAGATTTTTGGAATATCAGGAAAGCTAGACAGGCTCGCTTGTTCTTTCTTTCTCATATGCACAGTGACCACACTGTGGGGCTTTCCAGCACCTGGAACCAACCTGTTTATTGTTCACCTGTTACAGGTCAAATTCTACATCTCAGGCTGAAGGTACTTAAGTACGTGTAATTGTTCTCATGTTTCTCTTAGTTTTTGTTCTCCTGGTGTTGCTGAAATAAACATTCTGACAAACCTTTCTAGTGTTCATAATGCTGGAAAACGTACTTCAGCATCATTTAGCATGCTATTCATTTTCTTATCTTTTTGACAAAGTCTCATGTTGATTCTGCTATTTCTTTGTTTGGATTCCAGGTAGCTAAGCAATTGATCTGTCCTTTGGAAGTGGGAGATAGCCATCTTGTGGCTTTGGATGATATTGGCAGAGAGACCATGACAGTGACCTTGATAGATGCTAACCATTGCCCTGGATCTGTCATGTTCCTTTTTGAAGGGTACTTTGGTGTCATCCTCTACACAGGTATAAACTTCCTTGTTTTTAAGAAAGAGGTGAAGTACATTTTAGATTGCAACTATGATTGTCCTTCCAATAGAAGAGAGTGTTGCTGAGTGTTGAACTATGAAGTCCTTGTTGCTCTCAAGCTTGGTTGTTTGCTTGTACAGCAGCTTGCCCCTGCTAGTGTTGGTGGAGCTGTGGTTTTCTCCTTGATAATTCCAAGGACTCTACATGATTTCCCCTTGTAGTATAAATTTGTCTGAATCATGACAGTCGTGTTCTCGGGTGCTTTTTTTTGTTTTTTGCTCTTTGATGCTACCTATAAAAGCAAGCTCTAAAAGTATGACCTCTGATTTCTCTAACAACAGAATGATATGGTATAAAGTCTGAGGTTCAGACCTAGATGTAGAAGAAATTTTAAACCCACTTTGTATCAATACATATTCAGTAGTTAGCTGTAAACTAGTAAAGTATTTTACCAGTAATTTTGCAAGACTCAATGAAATATGAATTTCACATTGAAAATGTGAAGATTTACAACATTGCTTCCTTTTAGAGTAGCTAAAGATATGTATTCTTAATTTAGGTTTTTGCTTCCCAGGAACATTTTTCCCTGACAGTTCCATTATATCTGTGTCTTACCAGGTGATTTTCGTTACACTCCTAACATGCAGCAAGATCCAGTTCTAAGGAACTCAAAGCTTATCAATTTCCTCTATCTGGATAATACTAACTGTCGTCCTGAAATTATCTTACCATCCCAGGAACAGGCCATTGAGCAAATTAAAAAGTTGATCAGGGACCATCCTGATCATCAGGTGAAGATTGGTAAGATCTAATTTTTCAGACCTAATTGAATGGAAAGAAGTCATGGAGCTTGTTCTTTGATATGAGAATCCTTATGTTTTAAGTGTGCAAATTGAGCTCATCTATGTGGAAGATGGTTGAACTCCATTATATATATAATTTGTGTGTGTAGGTATATACATGTATGCATGTATATGTAATTTGTGTGTGTGTGCGTGTACACACACACACACACACACACACACACTGGAAAAACACAGTTGCATAAGGTTGCCTGGTGATTCATTAGACACTGGAGCAAGAACCCACCAAGGGAAGGTGTAATGTTTCAGGTTTTTTTAAGTCTTCTACTGCTAAGCCACAATTATTTCAATAGTTAAATACATTTCATTCTGAAGATTGAATTACTGTAAGTGTTAGGCCACCTGGCTTTTGAAACGCTAACAGGTGTTTATCGTCTTTTAGGTACATATAGCTTGGGAAAGGAGTCACTTTTGGTGGAACTGGCCCAAGAATTTCATACATGGATTGTGGTGAGTCCCCAGAAGTTGGAGCTTATGCAGCTGTTGGAGATTGAGGATGTTTTCACTTCTGAAGAAGGAGCTGGATGGATTCATGCTGTGGATTTTTCAGAAATCTGCAAAGAAACAATGACCAACTGGAATCGGAATCATCCAACCATAGCTATTCTCCCTACCAGCAGACCAGTGAAAATCAGACACCCTAATATGCATGTTGTTCCTTATTCTGACCACTCATCTTTCCAAGAACTATTAGAATTTGTAGCTTGGCTAAAGCCCTGTTCCATTATTCCTGTAGTGAAGAATGAGGCATGTCAAGTATATTTTCAACAATACTTGAGCTCTGAAAACTATTCACTTCTGGAATCTAAAGTTCCAGAATCAGTTAAACAAGTCATGCAAAACAAAAAGAAAGAAAAGCCAATAAAACTGCTCAAATTGTCAGCCTCTCACCATGCTCCAAGGGGAGTTTGCTTTGACTCTCCTGAAAAACGTACTGGACAGAATGAATATTACCCTGAAACAAAAATTTCTGAGCAGTGCTGCCCAGAATCCACAAACGGAACTGTGCCTTATTCTAGACAAGAACAGTGTGTTCAGTTTCCACAGTGTGAAGAGAAACAACAAGAAACAATACTAGAACTATCAAACCTTAAGAATGACCGAGTACTTCCTGTGGTAGAGTCAGAAAACATGTTTTCCACCAAACATCAGCTGAAAGACAGTGCTGACAATGAATTGAAAACATGTCACACAATTGTAACATCAGAATACACATGCATTTTCTCCAATGACAGAAAGGATACCATCTCCAGACTAGAAAGAGTTCCTTCTTCCTGTGAGAACAGTGACTGTCTTGCTCAACCAGTCTTGGACAATGATGTCTTCTCAACAGCATCACAGGCTGATCAAATTCACAGAGTGGCCAGTCAACAGGCTTTAAAAGTCCTTTGTCAGGAATATAATTTATCTCCCTTAAATATCTCAAAGCGAAAGTCCCTAGAAAACTTTGATTTGCAAGTAGAAAACTACTTAAAAAGAGGAAGAGTATTAATAGGCATAGAGTAATATAAACTTGCATTCTGGACAAGAACTTACAGGAAAAAGCAAAATGTCTGATCAAGTGCCAAAAGAGGGTAGCTACAGAATAATAATCTGATTTTCAAGTGAGGCATATCTGCGTCCTTCCCCCACCTGCTCCAGTTACTCATTAAAATAGATCTGTCTGATCCATTTTGATAAAAAGTGAATCTTCAGTATTAACAGCTTGTCTCTTCCTTTTTAGGTTTTCTCCTATCTTTTAGGGCTGCTTATTGGTATTAATTCAGCTGAAAAATCATAGACCCTTAAATATGTACATTTGCTGGCATAATTGGGATTATTTTTTAACTGAGGGGTAATCTGTCTTTTTATGAGTTTTTTTAAATTTTAAAATGAAAACTAATATTTTCCTTGGCTTTTTTTAAAGGAAGCAAACAGGAGACTTAATCAAACTGACTACTCATGAAAAATTGTTTCTGTATTAAATGATTTATAGTGCATTGGTGGTATTTAAATGTTAAAATAAATTAATGTTAAATTGAAATAAGTACATTAATTTCTTTCAGTGGGTCTGACACCAAGGTTTCACTAGCTATAATTCATTTAATTTTAAAATATTTACTGCTTTTGTTGATATTAATAGATTTTTTCCTCTGGTGTAATTGGAGATACCATACTTATTATAAATTGCTATTGCTATTTTGGCACCGTTGGACTAGTGCAGTGTTTCTCAGCCATGGATTCAAGTTGTGTGGACTTCAGCTCCCAGAATTCCCCAGCCAGTTTAAGAAGTACACACATTTTAAAGTTGCCACAGCTTAGAAACACTAGTCAAGAGTGTTGGTTTCTGCATAAAGTTATTTATTCTTTGAATATGATTTAGCCTTCCGTCAGGCTAATGAGCTGATGTGGAAGTGACATCCACAGCAGCAATTTTCAGCCAGTGTTCCTGGTACAGTTTTAGCCAAAAGGAACACAGCATGAATGTTCACTAATAAATGAAAATATTTCCCAGGGAGAGGCTGTTGGACAAGATGGTTAGATGTGTTAATTATTTCTTTCCTGCCAGGATTGGTATAGCTGCCGATGAAGCGCCTGTTTCCTGTCATCATTTCTCAAAATTTTGTCACTGCTAAAGTATAAAATAGTTTCTGGTCAGAAGCCATCTGGCAAAGTAACTAAGTTTCCAGTCTACATCCTTAAAACAAGAAGACAGAATAATACATATTTAAAAAATCGTATTATTTGCATAATATGCTGTTTCAGTCCAAGAAGAAGAGGGGGGAAAAGGATCGTAAAAAACAGGTTATAGTAACATGTCTGGCGCTGCTTGTAACTGCTTGCTTTTCTAGTACATTTAATTCTTTCCCAGCACACCACTCCTTAGAATATGATATCCCTTACGTAATTGGCAATTATATTAAACTAATCACTGCTTTCAAGATAACCACACTGCAAATGAAAGCCTCTGGTCTCAGCCCAGGTGGGCCCTGCCTGATTACACCGTGAACAACTATCAGAGCAGGAAGAGAGAGGGGGGGGATGTGCTTTTTTCCCATTCCTTTACTGGCTTACTCAGTTGTGCTATTTCTCAGCAGTTTCAGTAAATTCCTGTTGCCTTTTACAGTATGTTTGTCAGAGTTGGATAGGTGTTGCAAGAGATCATCTTGGTTATCTGCTAATTTTGTAATAAAGCAAATAAACATAACGAGCTGAGGTTGAAATTATAAAGTTGAAAAAATGAAATGCAGTCTAGGGTAGCGGTGCTGGGAAAGCAGCCCATAAAACTCAGCCAGTGAGTTGAGGAAAAACTGCTGGGAATTGGGTGATAGTTTAACGTGTTACAAGTTAAAATTTACAAGTAACTTGTTTGTATCCTTACGATTTATATTGTTTTTTTCCTAGTATGATTTGATTGCTTATTTGTACCCTGTGACTATCATTAAGTGTTGCACCTTATGATTTTTGACGAATGTATCTTTTCTTTTTATGTACACTGAAATGGAATGGCCAGGTGTGTTTGGACACACAAGGAATTTGTCTTTGGTGCATATGCCCTCATATTTATTTATTTAAGGAAGTTAACCGCTGTCAATTTCATGCTGAAGACCAAATAACTGCAGAAACAAGATTTTAAATAATATTGTAAAAAGATCATAATTAACCTGGAATTTTTAAAAGCAACAATTACAAAAAAAATTAAAATGTTCGCTTTTGGTCTTGGCAGAAGAAGCTGAGTGATTCTCATCCGATGACTAAGTGGTTGAGCAAATGTCTCCCAGAGATTTCATAAAGTAATAAAACTAACAGGAAAACTGCAAGCTTATACATCCTCAGGCCTTGTATTTGAGTGCAGAGGTTAAACTTTTAAATGTATTTCTTTAAAAAAACCCACTGTACTATGAAATCAAAAATTAATGTACATTGATTAATTTTTTAAAAAGTTTATAAGGATTCAAACAACCCATGTCTGGATTTTTAAGAGGTTTCATCTTTGAAAAATCCTTAATGAATATATGTATGTATGTATGTATTTATTTATTTAGACTTCTATACTGCCCTTCTGAAGGACTCGGGACTCATTAATCTTGGCATGAAGAGGGAATCTTATGGATAAAAACTACCTGCTATTTAATAATAGTAAGAAGCAGATTAAATAGACCATTTTCAGAATACACAGAAATAAAAAGTGGTTCAGCGTTCTATTTGGCAACTAGTATTATTTAACTGTTTCTTAAATTATGTGAATGCAACAAATAAACATTAAAATAGATTTATAGATTATACCAAGTGGTAAAATATTTAATTGTCTTATGAAAGGTTCTACCTTAAGAAAAATTAATCAAATAAATGACTAGTTCTTTTGATAAAAGAGACAGAACCTGATCAGTGTAGCTGTTTCTTAGTACATGATAGTGGGTGTGAATATTTTATTTCCTGCAACAACACAGCAGTATTATTTGCAACTTACAACATTTTGGTTTGCTATCTTAGGACTTCCTTGTCAAGCAGCTATTGTTATTTGATTGTGATTTTGTTGCTCTCCTTTATTCTTAATTATATTTCCATTTTAATATGTTACAGTGCATTGCATATTTGAGAGGTGATTTATATCTGTTCACAGTTACTTTCAGAACAAGCTCTACTTCTGCAACTTATTTAATTTTTTCTCCAAAGTATTTGTTCTCTTAGTATAAAACATGTATTTAATTAAACCAGAAGTTTAGATTAAATAGCTGAGGCTTAATAAAAGTAACATCTTTGCCTTCAAGTTGCTTAAATGATTTACATTCTCCACTCCATAATAATATAATTAGATCACTTATTTCAAAAAGCATTGTCAGCATTTGGATATTTTTCTGATGGAGGAGCAGAGGATTTTCACCTAAGCAAATTCTCAATTCAGCAGATTGTTATATATTTCTGTTCTTTTTTTAAAAAATCTATAGAGCATGTTTCACTTCGTAGCTCTAGCACTGATGTTGAAGTTCGTTAAATGTGCATTTGTTTTTGTTTTCCTTTTGAGGTTAATGGAGAAAACCAATTGTAAGTGGAAATCTTTCTCTCTCATTCTGATGGCATAATTGGCTTCTGCAGTTAACAAATAATACCTGGACAGATTGTTCTATGAGAAATTGAGTTGGAAAAACGTCAGAGGCTCCTTAAACCCAAAACCTCCCATCCATTGCCTGTATTTCATTATGGCTGAGTGCTCTAATCTTTTTTTAATAAGTTTCTGTTTGGAGATAACCAATTTTGCTTTATCTCTAGATTAGGTTGCTGCAAGTGCAAAGATACCGGGGATTAATTCATCTTCAGAAGAAGCCAACTGCCTTGTTTTTCTGCATGAGCCATGTTTCATTGCTAGTTAAAAGTCATGTGTAAAACAGAAACACCTTATGGCTGAGCTCCTCTGAAGACAGATAATCCTTATCTTTATTCAAATGTGTTCGAGGGGTAGGGTCTCCTAATATATGAGGGAAGGGAAGGTGGGAGAAATTTTGGCTCACCTGAAAATATTTGGGTGTAATTAATATGAAGTTCCTTGAATGACATTTTGCCAAAGTCAGTACAGTTTCCTGACTTTTCCTAAGCTACATGCATAACTTTAGCCTCCTGTTAGTTCAGAAATGGACTGCACTTTTCCAAAAGGCAACTGGAACCAGGGAAGTTACTTTATCTAATTTAGTTCAGGGTCAAACAATCTGTTAGCCCACAAGGGCATTTGAAATTGTGCTACCATTTTGTGAGCACTTCTCAAACTGACTACCCTGGTGCTGCCATGTTGGGCCTATTCTTTCACAATATAAAAAATTACTAACACCACCATTTGTAGTTTTCTTCCCCCCCCACCCACTTTGACAATGTTTCACTACTCATCCAAGAAGATTATTCAAATCCACGGAAGGCACTTCTTGGGTACTAAGCAAAAGGTTTTCAAAGAAAAAAAACAAGAAAGTCCAGTTGCCTTTTGGAAAAGCTCCTTTGGGACAGCCATGACTTGGAGGATTGAGAAGCTCCATAGACACGTTTATTTATTTGTTTGTTTGTTTGTTTGTTTATTTATTTATTTAGCTTTGATTTATATGCTGCCCTTCTCTGGAGACTCAGGGCAGCTTACAATGCATTAAGCAATAGCCTTCATACTTCT
>JANHZT010001386.1:119646-136761 GCA_032468215.1 Stegonotus admiraltiensis
GAGAGAGCGAGAGAGAGAGAGAGAGAGAGAGAGAGAGAGAGAGAGAGAGAGAGAGAGAGAGAGAGAGAATATCAAGGAAAAATTTTCAGTTGATAATAGAATATTGTAGAGCCATAGTTGAAATTTAAATCTTAGTTTAGATTAGCTACATTTCCCCCCTACCATTTATTGTTGGTAGGGTTGACATCTTTTCCCCAAACCTATTTCCTTGTCTATATATGCAAGAAGTGAGGATGTGGCCAAAAAGTAATGGGAGGTGTGCCCTGCATCTGTGCTTGCTTCTCTAGCCATGTTATTGATTTGTCAATCCTAGAATAATAAAAAGTGTGTTATTTTTTCCCAATATATTGGAGAAGACAATATGAAAGAGCGGTGAAGCACTAGTAGAGTTATTTCCTATTTATAACTACAGCTTCATAAAGTGAGAAACAGCTGTTCTAAGAAAGAGCAACTATGCAAGTATTAAGTCTATTGGAAAAAAAGATTCCAGTATTAGTATTAGACCAGCATAACTGATTGAAATGTTGCCTTTTGCAATTACTAACATGTCTAAATCAACTTCCTGTTAATAATTTTTCTACCTATCTTTGTTTTTAAGTTATATAACTTGAAGTGAACACTAGACTGATAAGAAGTTACGGAAATATAAAACTGGTCAATAATCAACAGAAACATATACTGCATCCCATATGCTAAGCAAATGTATTTAAATAATGTGTTTCTGCAGTCAATTCTTTCTTGGCATAATTATGTTCCAAAACTGAAAACTTGGATTCTTTTTCAAATGATTAAAAATCTGCATATTACAGCAAGCCACAATTGCTTAAAATTCTTTACTTGGTTTTTAAATAGTTTTTACTAGAAAAATCTAGTAATCTTATCTGAGCTTAATAAGAAGTTATCTCATTTTTTTATTTTATGTTTTCTAATTTGTACCTATATGCTCCCATCAAAAAAAATATTGATGCTTATTTGTTCCAATTATATATTTAATATGTAGTTGAGAGTTTGCCAAGTTTTTTTTATTAGAATAAGAATAGTTGTGACTGATCCTGTTGGTCATTGACAGGGAGCAGATGGAGTAATATATTCTGGTACAGTCATTTTATTCTTATTATCTCTCATATCTGCCTTACTGACATATTTCCAAGAGTTTTGGACAAGTCTGTAGAAAGCATATGAAAGTGATGTCATGACCTCCTTCTTGCAGTGCATAGAGGCTGTTAGGGGCTAGATGGAGAGCAACAGGTTGAAGACCAAGTGGCTCTGGGTTTGTGGTTCTTTGGCCCATGGAGAATTGCCACCTTTGGTTTTGGATGAGGTGGCACTGCCCCAAACAGACCGTGTGCGTAATCTGGGGGTTCTCCTAGACTCGCGTCTCCTGCTCAAAGTCGCTATTCCTGCTCGAAGAGATGGCAGTCATGACCAGGAAAGCTTTTGCGGAACTACATGTTGTGCGCCAATTACGCCCTTTCCTGGACCAACAATCCCTTCTCACGATCACTCATGCCCTATTCACCTCCCATCTTTTGCAAAATGGGGCTCCCCCAAAGAGCATCCAGAAGCTTCAGTTGTTGCAAAATGCAGCCGTCCGCATAGTTTGTGCAAACCTCAATGTGCACATGTTTCACCTCTCCTGCGGGAACTGCATTGGTTGCCAATTTGCTTCTGGGTGCAATTCAAGGTGCTGGTTGTCACCTTTAAAGCCCTTCATGGCTTGGGTCCAGGTTATCTGATGGATCGTCGGTAACATCTACCCGACCCACTAGAGTGGTAGGACAAGGCAGGTCCCATCCCCTAGGGAGATACATCTGGTGGGACCCAGAAGAATGGCCTTCTCTGTGGTGGCTCCCTTTGGAAAACCGTTCCCCCAGAGACTTACCCCCACTCTAATACTCTTCCAGAAGGTGCTGAAGACATGGTTCTGCCAGCGGGCCTGGGGAACCCAGAGAGGGATGGCATAGAAATATAAATTTTCTAAAATAAATATGTTCAAAAGAGGATAGTTCTAATTCAGTAACCTTTCTTTCTAGCCATAGTATATAACAAATGTCTAAAGTAGACTGTAAATATCAGGAAAAAAAATCACTTCTGTTCAAAAATATAGGTATGATGTATTGTTTGTGCACATCTCTTAAGGACAGGAATTTACTAAATCCTAATACTAAATCTATTCTGTCACTAATACAGGTAGTCCTCGACTTACAACAGTTCATTTAGTGACTGTTCAAAGTTACAACATCACTGAAAAAGGTGACTTTTCACACTTACAACCATTGTAGCATCCCCATGGTGACATGATTTACATTCGAATGCTTGACAGCTGACTCACATTTATGACAGTTGCAGTGTCCAGAAGTCATGAAATTGCCTTTTGCGACCTTCTGACAAGCAAAGTTAATGGGGAAACCAGATTCATTTAACAACCATGTTATTGATTTAACAGCTGCAGTGATTTACTTAGCAAATGTGAAAAGAAAAGTCATAAAATGGGGCAAAACTCACCAATTTTTCACTTAATAATATAAATTTTGGGCTCAATTGTGGCCGTAAGTTGAAGACTACCTGTAGTTCTGCTCTTACACTTCCATCTTAAAGAAGTAATTTGCCTTGATTTACTCTAGACTTATTTCAGATTTGCATAATTGCTAAGGATGGACATTGTACCAAAACAAACAAAAATGGCAAGATCTCTTCAGAACTTTTCTAGGGTTTTTAAATATTGCATGAATCTCAAGTTAGTATATTTGACTCCAGCTTTCAACACAGGCTTTCTGTTAAGAACCGTGGTGGCACAGTGGTTAGAATGCAGTTTTGCAGGCTAACTCACAGCTCACACCAGGAATTTGATCCTGACCAGCTCACGGTTGACTCAGCCTTCCATCCTGTCAAGGTCGGTAAAATGAGGACCTAAATTGTTGGGAGAAATATGCTGACTCTTAGAGAGGGTTGTAAAGCACTGTAAAGCGGTATATAAGTCTAAGTGCTATTATTGCTATTGCTGTTGAAGCAAGATAGGACATGTTTTTCATTAATTTCTTCCTTTCCACCTTCCTTCACTGGAGTGAAAAAGACACATTGGATGATTTTCCAGATTTTGTGAGCAGTTTTTAAGTTGACTTTGCATGCTGTAGGAAAAATTAAAGTTTGCTTTCATCTTACAAAAACTGAATTCCATTTGATGTGGGTTTATGCATTAATTATGGCTTTTTCAATAAGCTACGGCTAAAAATCCTGGTTTAGTACAATAAGTGAATATAGTCTTATAGAGAAGCTGCTTTACTTTGTATAACTGAACTTTTAAAAATGAGTAGCATGTTTCTTATATGTTTGAAGTTGTTTATTTAAATAATCCATAGTTAAGATTAGTCACAATGTTCTAACTTTGGACTTCACCAGCACAGTGATAATCAAAAGTGGAATATTTTTTTTTCATTACCTTACTTCTGACTTTATTAGGGAAAAATAGCAACAGAAAGTCTTTTTCAGTATTGAGGATAAGTGTCTTAGTGTTCCTCATTTGCTTCCATTAGCAGCAAAAACATGGACAAGAGTTAAGGAATTGTAAAAGCTATACGATTATTTGTTTGGAGGGTATAACTTTTCCTGGTTATGTTTTTTTTTTTTTAAAAGGCTAAATGGACACAATGTTCATTGTAGGACCACAATTCCAAGCCTTTATTTGGAAAAAAAATATGTATTGCATTAAAATATTAGCTTTTTATATTGAAAAAAAAATTGGTTGCAGGCAATTTTCCTATGCATAAGCTAAATTAATGTTGTAGAATCTTGTAGATTTCCTTCCTTGCTAAAATTCCAATGCTCCCTATAGACATTTATTTTTTTTAAATACTTACCGGCTATAGGCTTTGTAAATCCCTTTTATGTAAACATTATTTATCCGTCATTTAAGGACAGAGATATAATAAACTGCAGCAAGTTACCTAGACAAGAATGAGAGGAGTTCAGTCTTTTCTCCCATAGCTTGAAAGGTCAAATTCAACTGGACTGTTATTTTTTTTTTGTTAGCATTTTAGATTGGGTGCTGTACTATGAAATGTTTTGTTGTTACTTTCTTTGGATTTTGTTATCATCCCGTGTTTGTAATACGTATTGTTCTGAAACATTTTGCATGATTATATTATATTATATTAAATTATAGAGGCAAAAAAAAAAGTAGGATGTATCACTGTTCCTTCAAAGCTGAATCTGTTAGGCTTTGTTGTTTCCTCTGTGTACATTGAACAGCAATTCTGTTAACATGTGGGAGGGGTACAAAGGCATCCTCTACTACATATCTGCTTTTTGCCTGAATTTATCCATATGGATATATCAGAAAAAATTATACAATATAAAACCATATTTACGTGGTACCTTGAACCACAAAATAGCCAGCCACATTTTAGCCTACTATATTAATGCTTGTCAGTTTAAATTAGGCTAATTGAGAAAAATGTGAAGTTAATCATGGGTGAGCAGTTTACATCAAGAGAGCTATTGTATGATTTAGAAAATCTCTATTCTTCCATTTTTATTTACGCATGTCTGAAAATGAAATGTACTCTTAAAGTTGTAAAATAGATTATGTTTTGCATATGAAAAATTTTCTAAAATTCTCACCAATGTTCTCTACCTTTGCAAATTTATCAGTTCTCATTATCACATTTGAAAACCAATATACTGTACTAAAGTCGGCAGGAGTGATACCGTGTAAAACTGGGATGGTCCTCTTACCATTATCCAAGCCGGTTGTGGCCGGTTACAGCTTTTGTAATGCCGATTCACTAGCATTTGGTGAACCTTGAATTGGCCAGGTTTAGGGTTTGTATCATTCTCTGGTCAGTGGAATTGCTGGATTATAACATAAGACTGCGGAAAAGGAGCAGCTGAGATAAGATACCGTATAAATGAGGCAGAAATCATTGGTTATGGCCTCTTGAAAGAGAATGAGAGTATATGGAAACTGGGCAGAGAAATAATGAAATTGAGAGAAACTGAATCCAGTGCTTCACTACAACCCATATTTATAAGCATTTTTCCAAGCACATTGCTCTTTTTATTGGTAGAAAATGTTGCTAATGATAAATAAACACTCAACAGATTTAACAGTGATTTATGTTCAAGTTGATGTTTCTCAGCTAGGCTATGCTTTTGCATTGGGCCTTAGATTAATTGACTCATATCAGGTATAGTAAATTGTGTGCCAAATAAATCAGGACACTCTTTTGTCCTACAGTTTTTAAGGTTATGCTTCATTTTATCATTTTATGTTGCTCCTAGTTATAAGTGCATAAAAAGTAAGGCTACTGTTACTACTATTTTCAGAAGTAATTTCAAATGAAGTCAGTACTTTGAAGGAGGCCTATATCACTTTACAGGCATAGGCTGATTTTGCTAGAAATTGTCTCTTCCAATTTAACAAGATGTAATCCATGAATACATATATTTATGTCAGATGACTGTAATGGAATATCCTTGAATGCAAAATTGCTTCCAGTGGTATTGAAACTATGCACATCAGTATTCCTACCTAAATAAGAAAATAAGAGTTTGTAGATAACAGTATCAGTTTTGAAAAATCTCAGCTATTAAACTTTTGTAGCATAAGTACCCCAAATTTTTGTATCAATGTAAAGGTTAAAAATATTGGAATTCCTGATTGGCCAGAACCTAGTTTTTCAGAAGTTATATACCTTGCAGGTTGTCATAATACCTATTGTAGTTTTCAAGGTCAAAGGATAATTTGCTATTAAAAAGTCTTTCGACTATACATGTAATAAATGACAATCTTTTAGTTGTCATTCAAGCCAGTGGGATTTGTGAATTCGTTCGTAAATTCTGAATAATAAATAAAATATTGCATATTTTGTAGAGCTCCTGAAATCATCTTGGGTTTGCCATTTTGTGAAGCAATTGATATGTGGTCACTGGGATGTGTGATAGCTGAGTTGTTTCTTGGCTGGCCTTTGTATCCAGGAGCTTCAGAATACGATCAAGTAAGTCTTTGCTGATATGCTGATATTCAAACAATACTGACTTTAAACTACTATGCTAGAGAATAAATTTCATTGAATCCAATAGGATTTGCTTTTGAATAAATATTAGTTGACATTTGTAAATGGGCTAAATAGGAGCCTCTTAAGTCATTGGCACTGGACTTTTGCTCTGAGAGCAATCGATTGGGGTTAATCAATAAGCACCGATTCTTCTCAGATGGATGCTTATAAATTTGTGTTAACACATTCTTATTATTTCTGGTTATTTTTAGTATGCAGGTTTTTAAGACAAAATAAAAACTTATAAGACATCATGTAAATATCTGTTCATTTTGTCCTCCCCCATCCTATTACATGATCCCATGTTATAAGAAAAATACAAAGAACTACTAGGCTATGGATTATCCTTTTGAATTAATGGTGTAAAGTCAGTACTGTTAAACTAACAAGCATATTTTCCTCCTGCTGCTTCACTTAAAGAAAGAAAGCTAGCACTTACAGGGTTACAGTATTTTCTGCCTGTGGCTATACAGCACAGTTTCCTGCTCCATTCTCTGCCAAGAAAGATTATTGCCAACTATCTCTGTGTGAGCATAACTATATGCAAAGTATGAGTATATGTATACATGATTTCATGAAGTCATGTTTGCTCAGGGGCAGACAGGGTCCTGGAGTTGTTCTCCTTGCTGTGACCAATCCAATTAACTCCTCTTCCTCTCAATTGTGCTGTATGTTCAAGTGAATATTTACACTCCAAAAATTAACTAAAAAGGAAAACTAAAAGCCTTTCCTCATCAGACATTGGTTAGATGCCAGTCTCCTTTTAACTACACTTTCACATGCACAGGTGGTCCTCAAGTTCTAACCTTTCGTTCAGTGACTGTTCAGAATTGTGGCGGTGCTGAACAAGGTGACTTTCTATGAGTCCTTAGAGTTCTGGCCATTTGCAGCATCCCTGTGATCATTGCAATGAACCATAGCCATGTGATCACAATTTCCGATGTTCCATTCTGGCTTTCCACAAGCTAAGTTAATGGGGAAACCAGTAGGAAATCACCTTTGAACCTAATAAACTGCATGGTCCTCATTAAACTATGACAGTTCTGTGACTGCCAGAATTGCTGTTGCCAAGTAATGTGGTTACTTGCTATTGTGCTTTATGATCACATTGCTTAGTGATAAAGTTCCTTGTCCCAATTGCTGTCATAACTGTTGGACTATCTGTACCTATTTGCACCTCATTCCTTTTTAGATATAGATGGTGTACATGTAAATATTGCTCCCTGTTCGCCCCGGTTCAGGCAAACCGGTAGTGGTGGCTGCGGGAGGCTCCGCCCACCTGCCCAGACATCATCAAAAACGCTTTGCGCATGTGCAGAAGTGCTGCACGCTCACGTGCTACTGATAGCAAACCAGTAGCCCTGGGATTTGAAACCCACTACTGAACAGAAGGATATACTTTTCCTTTCCACAGGCATTTTATTGGTAAAATATCTCAAGTGAAGAAGTCTATAAGTTATAATAAATTGGTATAAAACAGGCCTGCACAACTTGTCGAAGGGAAAGGGTCACCTTGATACCTTAATAATAATTATGGCCCACAGAGAAATACCTGGTGTAGAATTGTAGCTTGAAGTGCTGGTGAGGCCCAGAGGTATTGGAAGATTCCACAGCATGTCTTTTGGAACCGGGGGGGGGGAGGCCCACCCCACCCCACCCCACCCCACCTAAGTAGATAGCACATCCTTTCTGGTGATAGCAGTATTTGGCAGCAATGGGTTTATGAAGTTTTCCCAAAAAAATTCTGCTGGACCACACAAGACTTGGTTGGCCACATGCAGCCTGCTAGTCATACTTTGCGCAGGCCTAGTAATAGAAACAGTGTCTTAAATACGTAACTTTCCACAGGAAAAGAATAGTAGTAATATGTGTAAAAGAAAATGACAAATAATTTGAGTGATTTCCTGATAAAATTCAATGTATTTAATTCTAAAACTCACTGTATTGAATGAACATCAAAAAGGATGACTCCAGGACGACTTTCAGATGTTAAAACAACATGGAACACTAACCTTAATGTGAATATCTTATGAACATGACATCTTCAGTACCTCAAAATAGAATGTTTTTTTAAAGGCATGAAAAAATCTCATTCATATATTAATGAATTGGCAAAGTCAAAACATAAGTTGAATAGTTTTTTAAGGAAAACTATTATGATTGAACATAAAATTGTATTGTGTTCCATATGGCTCATATATTTATTTATTTATTTATTTATTTGATTTGATTTATATACCGCCATTCTCCCGAAGGACTCAGGGCGGTGAACAGTCAAGATAATATATGTACAAATAATCTGAAATTAAACAAATATATTTTATTTAATCTTAATATATATTAAGAACAGCTGGAAAATTCTGTTCATGGTCCCATCAAAAGGTTTGGTTCACAGCAGAGGCCAAAAGTTTTTCTCCAGAGAACTAACCTAATAATGGAATTCTGTCCAAGGGGAGTAAAACTCTCCAAGGGGAGTAAAACTTCTCCACAAAAAGCATTTGTAGGATACTAGATGCCTAGGACAAAAACAACTTATTTTGTAACATACTGTATTTAATTTATTTATTTATTAAATTTATATGCCGCCCCTCTCCGGAGACTCAGGGAGGCTCACAATACATTTACAAAAACCATTCTAAAAACGTTTAAAAATTTAAAAACATTAAAAACATTAAAAACCTTAAAACTCATTCACACCATTCATAGCCGGATCTCGCCAGATCACAAAGCGAGATCAACATCCCCAGGCCTGCTGGAAAAGCCAGGTCTTCACCGCTTTTCGGAAGGCCAATAGGGTGGGGATGGTCCTGATCTCAGGAGGTAACTGGTTCCAATGTACTTGTGTCATTATTGTTTTTGAATTGATAATTTATTGTAATACGTTTTATTCAATTACTGCATTTAAGCTTGCTTTTATTCTATATTACCACTCGATACTCTTTTGGGTGGAATAATGATATAAAAATAAAATTACTATTACTATATGTTAATATTAATAATTGTTTGTTGAGAACATCAATATTATTTTTCTATTGCAGATTCGTTACATTTCACAAACACAAGGACTACCAGCAGAGTATCTTTTGAGTGCGGGAACGAAAACAAGCAGGTTTTTTAACAGAGATCCAAACTTGGGATACCCTTTGTGGAGACTAAAGGTTTTTTCTTTTAATTTCTTTTTTTCTTTAGAAGGCTTGTTTTTTATTAGTGCCACTAACTTTTAAGACATATCTTAGCTAATTATTTGGTTTTCATTGTTCATTGTTTCATTTCTATTTTAAAAATAGTAACTAAGTTAAATCAATTAAAAACAATAAATATAAACTAATAAGTAAACTACCAGCAAGTGATATTGCATTCAGTAGCATTTTGTCCAAGGAAACAGCATCTGAACATCAGGAGTAGAATATTTATTAATCTGCTAATCTGGATGCAATGTATAACTGCAAACCGATTAAGTAAAGGAGGCCTAAATAGTGACTGACTGCATATATAATATACCATAATGTGATGTGATTTGATTTGATTTTGATTTAGGATTATGTATAAACCTATCCTTATGGGATAGTGGATTAGTCATAAATGTGAGCTACTGTAGTTTGTCCAAGAAATTATGTGAATATAAAACTGGGCATTAGCTATAAAGTATCCCCTCCAAAACTGTATTTTTTATGTACTAAAACCAGGAAACCATTGGTGGAAAATGATGAGTGATAACAGAGGCGGGGGAAAAAAAGATAGGCTAGCCACAGTGAGATTCTTTACAACTGTCTCTTAAAAAATGCTTCTACAGTGCATTTTTTGAGTAAAGTAAGACCTATAAATAAAAATATTTTAATTACTGTTTTGAATAATTGATCCAAAAGGTGTTCTAAATTGGACCTTGTTTGTTTTAAAAATTTACAACAGACATGTCTGTAGAAAACATGTTTGTATCATGAAAAAATTATCAATAAAATAGTTTCTGTAAGATTTAAGGCAATCTGAATTGATTTTGAAGAAAATTGTAAGGTTCAAATGTCTTTGGCCATTTTCTGTAAACATACATTGTATTTGCTAGTTATTTCTGCCCTGATTATAAAGCTGTTTTCCTGATTTAAAACACTGTTTAGATCTAAGCTCTTCAGAAATTCTCTGAAACCTGCTCTGTTGCAGGCTGACCTACTTTTGCTTTTATTGTACTAAAATGTTAAATCTTGATATAATTTTTTGTAACTTCCATTTTATTTGACAGACTCCAGAAGAACATGAGTTGGAGACAGGAATAAAATCAAAGGAAGCTCGGAAATATATTTTTAACTGTTTGGACGACATGGCACAAGTAAGCTGCCAATAAAAAATAATATTGCCTTTGAAAAGTACAGGTATTATAATCCAGAGAAGAACTAATTTACAGTTGTTTTACATAGAAGCTAATTGTGTTCCCTTTCTATTATCCCCCATGGGGGTATACAACTGGTCCCCCTAGTATACCTGAGGATAATTCTCAGTAATTTAGCAATTATAAGTAAATAATTTTAGGAAAACCACTTAACATCTGGTAGACTTGTCTTGAACATACACTTTAAATGAAAGGGCAATATTTATTTTAAGTTAAACATTTGTTAGAAATAAACCAACAGAAAATGGGAGTAAACTAGAACTACATTCTTCAAGAACTTAAAAGATTTATGTATTCTTTATTTTTCCTGCTATAAAGTGTATAAGTTGAACAAAAATCTAAATTTTAAAAACTTTTCCACAAGGTAAATATGTCTACAGACTTGGAGGGAACAGATATGTTGGCAGAGAAGGCTGACCGAAGAGAATATATAGATTTGTTGAAGAAAATGTTGACAATTGATGCAGATAAGAGAATTACTCCGCTGAAGACCTTGAACCATCCATTCGTGACAATGAATCATCTTTTGGATTTTCCACATAGCAACCAGTAAGTTTGTGGCCCAGATAAATGATTCTGTTAATTCATTCAGGTTTTTAATCTGCTTCTTCATGTTTTTGGACAAGTAAACAAACAAGTAACAATAAATATTATCTTTATTAATATTTCTTAATTTCAGAAAGTGTTTAAATTAAATAAAAAAGTGGATTCACTAAAATAAATTCCTAAACAATAGTTTTACTATGATGTTATTCAGAGACTTCTAGAAATCTTGTTATATAGCAAATTACTTCCTTTTTAAATCTTGGTTTTCCACTGCCAATCTATTGATTTCTCATAGACAGGTAAGTTTTCGCTAATACAAAAGAGGAAAATCTGGTAGTAATATATAATTTGCTAGAAATATTTTGCTGTATGAGTATATTTTGGAATAGAGAATATTTGGTTTTGTTTGTACTGTGGAATTGTGATGGAGAAGAATAGCAGTTATAGTTATTTAGGCAAGTAACAAATTAGATTTCAGAAAGAGCCCAAGGTTTTGATGACTATTAATTCGCTGGCATTTTATTTTTAATGATCAGACATAGTCTGTATGGTGTTATTAGCTAAATCGCTTCATATTCTCTTTTAGTGTGAAATCCTGTTTTCAGAATATGGAAATTTGTAAACGAAGAGTTAATATGTATGACACTGTTAATCAAATAAAAAGCCCATTCACGACACATGTTGCACCAAATACAAGCACAAACCTTACTATGAGTTTCAACAACCAGCTGAGTACTGTGCATCATCAGGTAAATCAGTTCCTTTTTGTTTCTTTTGATGAACAAAATCAAAACAAAACTTTTTATCATTTCCTGGAATGATTCTTCCTAGTAATTGATTGTTTTTAGTACAGTAGCTTCAGTGAATTTCATTTGTAATTAGCCCAGTATTTGGTAGACATAGCATTTGTTCCAAACATCTGTCATGAGTGGCTGTGAGTTCTAGATCCCCTTCAGGACGAGGGAATCTGATGGGTTAAGGTTGATTAAGAAAGTGATTGACATCTGCAGATGTTTTTCATCTTGTTGTTTTCATTCATTGAATATATATGTTAAATATTACAGTTTCTAGTTCTAATTATAGATTATCTTGTTTTTCAGGCTAGTGTTTTGGCTTCCAATTCTACAGCTGCAGCTACTCTTTCTCTAGCAAATTCAGATGTTTCACTGTTGAATTATCAGTCTGCTCTCTATCCATCCTCTGCAGCACCAGTTGCTGGTGTGGCACAACAGAGTGTTTCCTTACAGCCTGGAACAACCCAAATTTGCACTCAAACAGACCCATTTCAACAAACATTCATTGTATGTCCACCTGCCTTTCCAAGTAAGTGTGTTTTTATCCTGACATACTATTTCTAAATATCCATGACACCATAATTTTAATAAGGTTTTTAAAAGATAGAAAAAAGTGCTGTCTCTTTATGCATTAAAACCTACATTTTCTTACCTTCTGAAATAAAAACAAATTATGTGAAAGAAATACCCAGGCAACCCAAGTTGATTTTGGGGCTTCTAGGACAAAATCCAGTTTTGCAATATAGAAAGTTGGTATCTTAAGTATGGCATGGTAGGCATGATATACATTTCATAATAGAAGGAAGCAGCATGGTTCACTTAATGGCTATTTCAAAAAACGTTTTCTTGACTGCTTCATACTGTCGTACAAACAGTATCCCCAACTTTTTTGATCCTGTGGCATACTGGGTATAGATTACCAGCTTCTAGGCTTTTTCAATACTGATAATTATGACCATAACCTGCATCTTTTTTATGCATCATCTTTGGAAAGTAAGCTCTGAAACATATTTGAGTAGTTATTTGTGATCTTAATTTCATCCAGCTGGTCTTCAGGCAACCACAAAGCATTCTGGGTTCCCTGTAAGGATGGACAATGCTGTTCCAATTGTGCCACAAGCGCCAGCAGCTCAGCCCCTGCAGATCCAGTCCGGAGTTCTCACACAGGTAAAAGTGGGGGTGGGGGTGAGTAAAACAAAGTGTCATATATGTGCTGTATTCTCAACTGAAATTGAGAACCAGAAATTCCTAAGCCTTTTAAAAATCATTAGTAGTATATTAAGGAAAAGATAATAACATATTTCTTTGTCTGATGATTTCTTTGCTTTAAAGGTTTGGCCTTTTGCAAATGGACTTTATTGTCCAAGACCAAAATTTTAGGCAATTTTCATTTACAGGTACAGATCTACCATTGTGCCTAAAACAGAATATATTAGCAACTGTTATTCTGGAAAAAGATACACTTTAATTGGCTTTAATTGCTTGCCCTAAAATTACAATTAATATAAGATTTAGTATAAAGCAGAAAAAGATTCATTCAATTAAATTACTCTTTCCCATCAACTTTCCCATTCACTTTAGGAGTGCTTTTTGCATTTCTTCTGTTTCTTGATGCTGAGAAAATGGCAGGTTACACATAATAACAAAGTTACAAAGTCTTACTACTTTGATAATATTAGTTTTCTGTTCTGCTATAAAAACAAAGGAGTCTCTGCTCTCAGAAGCCTTTTTGGGGGGTTTTTGTTATACGTTCATTGTTAAAATGGGATGTTTGTTCCAGAACAGAAGATTTTGAAATAAGTTACATACATTATTACTACTTAACTTAATTGTTTTATCTTTGCAATGCAGCTTTGGTTACATTATTGTAAACTTTAGGTCAGACATGAATAACTTAAAAGACAGCAACTTATCCTTTTTTATTTGCATTGCGGAAGGCAATTGGAAGCACTTTGGCTGGCATAATACACATCCAATATTGTATTCAATATGAATACAACAAAATTTTTCTTCTTTTCTAGAAGAAAAGATTTTTGTGGTGAAATATACCGACAGCAATTGAATTGCTCTGTTTTTAAGAGGAAATCAATAGGAATTTTATATCAAAACACAAAATGCTGGTTTAATAATGGAATGCTTTCAGTATGCCATTTTAGGAATTATTTCTGTTTCCAAGCCTGCACTGTGTTTTATACCCCCACCCCCCACCCCATGATTAATTTTTGTTTTAAGTGCACTAAACACAAAAGGCTTGTTCATGGATATGAAGAAATACTTATCAGTACATACAAGTTAGAAGAAAAGCATATTGATTTTCAGTGGATCCCTATGAATTCTGCAAATCACTCAAAAGCGCCCTTAGTATCCTTGGGGGAAGCCTTTCTGGCCCTGTTGCCTTAGTACATTTGTTTCACTCACTGCCTAATCTACATTTCAGGGAAGCTGTACACCACTAATGGTAGCAACTCTTCATCCTCAAGTAGCCACCATCACGCCGCAGTATGCGGTACCCTTTACTCTGAACTGCGCAGCCGGCCGGCCAGCGCTAGTAGAACAGACGGCTGCAGTACTGGTAATTGCCTCCCTTGATTGTGTTCACTAACGGAGTTTTTGTTTTAACTTAGACTTGCAGAGGGCATGGAAGCATGTGCCATCTTGTGGCTGTGTTCTTGCTACATCTTAATGTCTTGTTGTTTTTCCTCCCCAACATTGCTGAAGCACTGTCTGACTCTGATGTTTAGTGTTGCTCTGTAAAGAATCCAGATTCATTGACTGTTGTTCTTTGCTAGCTAGATTGCTGATCAAGCTCTTCTCCTAGTTTGGAAAGAGCAGTAAATGTACTTCTTCTTTTCTGTACTCTTTATCTTTTTTATTTTGCTGATTGAAAACAATAGTAATGGTCCTTAGATTGATTCAGCCATTAATACCTGGGTAGCCATGTCTTGACAAATTTAGGGTTTTGTTTTTTTTTAGTTTCTTTGCACGTACAGATGTGTTAAGCACAGGAAATCTCTAATATCATTATCCTTTATTGGTTTATGGCTTTAACAACCCAGATTTATTAATCTTCATGAAACAATTAGCAGCAACCCAAATCTCTCTGGCCTCTCATTACCCCTGACCAGTATGCATCATCCTTAAATAGATGCTGCAACCCACCCGTGCTTTTAGTTCCTTTTACGTGTCTTGGTTGAGATTAAAGGTGAGCTCTTCCTATATAAGCTATATCTTAGAGTAGTTCTTTAATTCTCTAGGGTGGTTTAAAAAAAAAGTACTGTGCACACTTCTCAAATTTTTCTTTCTCATTCTGGATTTCTCTGATTGGAATTCATGCTTTGTAAATTCCACAAAACAATCAATTAGAAACCCCAGAATCAGATCAGTGAAAAACATGGAAACATTGCAGTGCACTTGAAATGGTGATGTCCTCACATGTCTTGCCAAGCAAACTTCTATTTGTTGCATACTCATTGTCTTATGTTACTTTAAAGTGATAATTCGCGAGCATCTTTCTCTTCCAGTGGAGAGAAAAGGGGCATTGTTGGCTTTAGTCAGAACAAGTCTCACCAAGATGAGTAATTGGTCCCTCTGACATTGCTACTGTTGCTCCAAGGAATGCCACGTGGTTAGGCAAGGTAGATTTTTTTAAAAAAATTAACTGCATGTGTTGAAAAGATCACTACAAATTTTGTAGTTGTCCATTCTGACTTCTATTATTCAATTCTAGCTAAATTTCATAATTGAAACATATGGAGTACATCTAATAGACCTTAAATGTTTGATTATTTACTATCAGAAGACTATTTTGGATTTTTCAACCAATAGGCTAAACTGTCCCTCTTTGGATTTACTGCTAGGAGACTGAGACCAGAATGCTATATACTCTGCACTCAAAATTCATTGGAACGGAAAATTAAAATCTGAAACTAGTATAAATTACAGATTAAGACCTCTTGTCTCACAGGAAAGGGAAAGCAACTATGGAAGTCACAAGCCATTTGAACTTCTTTTCTATTTGTGTCCCCTCTATCTTTTGAGATGTCTCAAGACATAGCCTTTACGTTTTCAAACAATTTGCAGCTTTAAGGATTAAAAACTGGATTTTAATAAATCCCTAGATGACATACATGGAATTAGAATCTGCAAAGCATTCAGAACTGAAACATTTCAAGCTTGAAACAGTTGTCTGAGGTTCAAATGAGATGCATCAGCCTTAGTAAAAATGCTCCAACTTTGTTTCGACCAGTCTGGAATCATTTTTAGTTCGGAACTGAGCTGTTTTGAACTCAAATTCTGTACTTATGGAATGGTCAGAACAATGTGGGAACACTGAAAAGTGGAAGCATTATGTTTGAGCTCGAAACAAGATTGAAATGTTTTGAGTTTGAAATGTTTTCTGCACCTCTACTTGGAATACTAATTTCTGTGCTTCTGTGATACGATGACACAAAACATATCTTCTAGACTAAATCCACTTAATCTTATCTGAATCCTACCTTTCTCTCCATGGATTTTGGCTTCTAGGCTTTTGCCTGAAATGCTCACCTTTAGTGCTTTCAACACTTCTCCCTTTTGCCGCTTCATCTAAGTTTACGTTAGCCATTTGCTAAGCTTTGCATATTTTTGTCCCTCCTCTGTCAAAACAGTTCGTCGCTTGGAAAGCCCGATTTCTGCCTTCTGGTGGGGACATTAGATCTCGCACTGTATTAAACTCTCTGCTTTGTCTTGTGCAGGTGTTGGCTTTTGGAAAGAGGCATGGTGTGACTTAACATTATTCTCTTTTTTTTTTAATTATTCCGCTTATGTTGGCAGAGGGGTTAGCAGTTCTCTGCTTGAAAGCTGCTTGTTTGGAACCAGTGTTTGGAATAAGAGAATTTGTTACTTGCAGAAATATGTCATTTAAAATTGCATTTGTAATGTTTTCAAACTGTATTGCAGTTTGAACTGTGTGGAATGTGACTATAAGAATTGGATTTTGGAAGTATTTTATTGCAGAATTTTTTCTTGTAAATACGTTTTTGCAAACAGAAAACATTCTTCTTGGATGGATTTGTAAGATTTGTGAATTGTAAGCAATTCACACTGTAAACATATTTATTATAACTATGGTAGGATCTGAAAGGAAACACAAAAACGAGTTGATTCTCCAAAGGAGTTACATGTTCTATATAAAGCAACACAGGAACTCCTTTTATTAAAAACTGATGTGCTGGGATACATTGTTCATGCTCTGGAGAGGAAAAATTAGCTATATTCTACAACATTACTCCCGTAGAATTACAAAAATGAATAGTTTGCTTAGTAATTGTTACAAAAAGGATGTGCTTAATCTGCCAAA